>VDFB02344942.1:0-17546 GCA_007258455.2 Sequoia sempervirens | reverse complement strand
TTTTCCTCCATCAGTGTTTTCATTCTCATGATTAATGGATACAACTGAATTTAGATTAGATATGTTTGAGTTATTGATGGGATGATAGATTGTTGAGCATTGAGCCGTATATTCTGGGCCTTTGACTCCTTTGAATAGCTGCATTGTGATCTCTAAATTGAAGTGTGCTATCTCTGAGATACATTGTGTACTGGATGCAATTGTGCAGCTTTATGCTATGCCAGAAACAGGACTGGGACTACACCCTGATGTTGGTGCGTCATATTTCTTATCAAGACTTCCAGGATTCTTGGGTATGTCTCTACACTATTATATCATCACATCAAATTGATTTTTCTCACCGAATTTTGGAGGTACTATATTCCTAGAATTGTAATGTTGACCTTCCCAGTATAGAAGGGGAGGATTCAAGTTCGCTATCGAAGTCATGGTCATGCTGGCAAAGTTTCGGAAATCATCTCTTTATATTGTGAGGGCATATGATTGCCGCGTTTCTGCATGTTGATATTCTCTGCTATAACCTGATCTGCCCTTGGATTTGATAGTTCAATAAATAATGAGTTCCTTCTGTTTTCTGAGTCTTTCCATATTCCCAGAAAACAGCTTCTTGCTATTTTCTGCATCATTAAATTTATAGGATTCCTTTCTTTATTCAGTTCTTTCCTTTTGCCACTACAGGCAACCCTTATGGCAAGAATGCTTGCTCTGATTGGCAGGGTTCTTAGAGGACCTTTTGCCTTCTTTCTTGCCAATTCCAGGGTATATATGGTACAGTGTGCTTGTATTGTTTCCTTCGCTGAAAACAGAATTTGTGAGATCCATTGAATCCCATGACTCCGTCCATCATGCTTTCTTCCCATTTCACATCTGTAGCAGAATTCCTCTGTGCCAGGGTCCAGGGCCAAAAAAGTGCTCTGATTTGGGATTGAGGGAGAGAGAGAGAGTTCTAGAATTGCTTCCAGTGTTTTTTTATTATTGGGGCATTTTTGTGATTTCTTGATTAGTGGATGTAGCTGTGTAGTCGCCATCTACTATGTATTTCCACATAATAGTATTATGTTTGTTCAAAAAAATTTGATGGCTTTTCCATCAACATTTGTTGGAGTTGGTACTTCTCTTTGAGTTTGGAGATTACCGCTGATTTCTTTTGAACGGCTGCCTTGCATTAACATCTTATAGTTGTAAAATTCGCCACTTTGTTGAGCCTTCTACCATCTACTTTTTATTTCCAGTACAGGAAGAACAGATTTGTGGAAACTGCAGTCGTCATTCCCAGGAAGTTTTGAGCGTCAAAGGATTCCCATCAATGCTAACAGTTTTTGAACCATAAGTTGATTCATTATTTCTTTTATATTAAATCGCTTCATTTTCCTTCTATATCCCTATTTCTGAAATTCCCTTTACGAAGAGGGGTGTTTTCCAGGGGCAACATTTCAAAGTGCAAGGCCTCCATTCCAGCCTTCCTAATTTTAAATTCCAGGAGTATTATAACTGTCAAAATCATGTCTTTTTAATGTCCCTAGCCACTCTTGGCAGTTATGTTTTCCAATCTGAGTTCAAGGGATGAATCATAGGCATTTTAAAGGTATTTGAGTTGATGATTTGGGCCTAATTGGCTCTTGCTTTTCCTTAGTCTACATGCTGTTTTAAAGACCAGAGTAGCGTCGAAATACCTGATGATTTTGATAGTCAGTGCACCTGATATTCTTTTGCACGTTTGTTCCTTGGCAACTAATGGATACTAGAATCTATCATCTGTTCCTTTCCAAAGAAATTTCTTTTTTTATATCTACTATTTTTCCTTGAATGCTGTGAGTGATTTTAAGTAGAGATAATACATGTAATAGTACTATTGCAAAATAGATTTTATAAGCCAAGTTTTATGCACAAGAGAGAGACACTTGGTTGTCCAATTGCTGGTTTTTCCTGAAGCCTGTGTAGAACATGTTGCCAAAGCCTTTGTTTCATTTGAGTGGATTGGAAATGCAAAATAGTTCATCCAGAAAGATTCATCTTTGTATTCGAGAGTAAGATAAACTGGTTTTGCTTTCTCCTAGGGATGTTCACAAACAGAATACAAGAATTTTCCCACGTTTACTATTGTCCTTAAGTTTATATTTCTGATTTCAGTGAGATTGCTTGTAAAGCACAGTATTGTGTCATCTTCAAATTGATATCCTGAGTATCTTTTTCCTCCATTTGCTGCTAGCACCCCATTAATTTTATCATTTTTCAGAAGAGTAAGACTTGACAAAATAGGTATTGGCTTCGATAATGCTGATTTCATATAGAAAATGCTTTCTGATATGACTAATACAAGAAAAACATCTACTCTTGAAATATGGGTCAATGAGTTTGACTTGTAAAACTAAACGGTTGAATCCTCATAGCAATATCACAATTTGACACGCTATGGAAAATACCTCCTACTTATCAATTGATGAGCTAAAGGGCTCTATAATGAATGGTTTATAAGGCACAACACTTGTTGAAGGTCTTGCAAATGAGGTTGCAAGCTAAGTAGGCTTAGCCTTGGGGAGAAAACTTGATGGATTAGTGTGCTTGAGCTAAGTAGTACTAGGATGGGTGAACTCCCAGGAAGGTCCAAAGCTTCACCTCTGTGAGCACATCCTAGATGCAATTAGTGCTAAGTGGACCATTCATTATCATAAGAGATGGGTTCTTGTGAACCACTACTCATGAAATATGGGTCAATGAGTTTGACTTGTAAAACTACATGGTCGAATCTTGATAGAAATATCACAATTTGAAATGCTATAGGAAATACCTCCTACTTATCAATTGATGAGCTTGTTGGCACTCTCAAATTTTTCAAATTTGAGGTGCCCATATCGAAAATTTTGCCTCTGCACTTTTAGACATGCACCTGATGAATTTGCCTAAATGGCCTACTTTGAAGGCTTGTAATTTGATTCCTAATGATTTTCAAACAAAATCCCTTTGCTGACACACTCATCTATCCTATGTGAATGTGCATGTCAATTTTCAGCTTCACACGATGAGTTTTGATTGGGTTTGAAAGGTGAAGCTGAAGGGTTTTGTGTTATTTAGGTTAATGCGCAAACATTCAGTTTTGCAAAGTTGTCTCCCGTTTGAGCTTGCATTTTGCAACCTGTTGACTTTCAAGTCAAATCGAATGTTGTTTTGCATTCTCCATACCAAGATGATCTCCCATGTTAGTTTTAAGAGGTTTATGAGCTGATTTTCTATTTTTAGCAGGTCAAAATCAAATGCAATTTCTCCTGTTTTGCAGTTACATTCCTGACAGCATTTCAAGGTGGTCAACTTTGACACCTCATATCTTTTGATGGATGATGATTGGAGATAATCCCTCTTGCATACATGGTATGCCCAAATGTGCTTATGTTTCAAATGGAAAGTCTTCTAGACTTCATTTGGTATTTTGTGACGAGGTGATTTCATCAGTTTCAATTGTTTTAAAACAGTTGATTGTTGCAGAAAGTCCAAGTAGGAAACTTTTCCAATTAATATCTCTCACCTCGTGACTCCTTTTTCTAATCCATCTTTTGTATTGTATTCTTTGGACCGATGTCTACAAGCCTGCAAGTTTTTACAGCTTCACGAGGTCGTTTGACCAGTTTTCAGAGGTGATTCCAAAACCAATTTGGACAGTTTTTCTCAATGTCCAAATGAGGCAGAAACAGTTTCTAATTGCAACCCAGTTCATTTTTCAACTTTTGAAGTATTCTGAGGCTATGTTTGATCAATCCAAGGGTAAAGTTGTTTCAAAACGAAAAAAATTTAGTCGGGCCCACAAGGGACCCGACGTGCTTTGCCAGTTATAAGTGTTGCATTGCAATTTGTTGAGGTACGCCTTGACTATGAAAGGCATAAATTTCATAGCATTGATCTGTCAGCTGGGTTGTCATCTATCATCAGCAAAGAATTTCAAGAGCATCAAGTGCACTAAGTCCTCTTTGATACTTGATAATCATGGGTATAAGGAAAAGGCTCAATATTCATAGACAAATTTTTAAAATGTGCAGTAAAAAGCAAAAAATGAGGAAAACTGTTTACTTAAATAATTCCAGCTATTGTGTTTCATTCCCTAAAAATACACTGGATAGAGGAGAAATTGCAGATTCATTTCTTCATAGGAGTTATCAGAGGAAGAATCTTAGATACATTGCAACATCTGTGGTTGAAATACAAGACATTGACTACCCTCCTGAGTATTTGAATGTTAAACAAAATGACAGAGATTTAACCAAATTATGATAACTTTGATATGATGGCAGATGGTGTGGACCCTAGTAAACATATTATAAATGAAATAAGGAAGGCCAAAACTGTAACCGACAGTGAGAACGACTTGTTAGCTTGAGAAAAAAATGAATATGTTAGAAAGGGCAGAGATTGAATAGCATTTATGTGGTGTTAAAAAATGTCTTCTAGTAGATTTCAAGCTAGTCTTTATGAAAGGTTGTACATTGGGGATGCATGTAATATGAGTAAAATGCATTGAATAAAATGAAAGCAGATGCATTTTAATTATCAGGCTTGAGCTGTATGGAGGAGGTCTTTCTTACAATGATCAACAACATTATAAAGCAATCACACCATGAAAGGGTACCTGCGCCAAGTGAGAAGACCATTGGGGAGATTCTATGGGGGTCCTTGTGCAGCTGAGAGGGCACCATTCATGCAAAATATGTAAGATGGATTGGTTGAAATGTTTTAGAAACTTTCAAGCAAATCCATTTGGTAGGGGCGCACCATAAGACAATGCCAGGGCAGCCTTTGCATAGCTAAAAGAGCTCGATGGAGGATTTTGGTCAAATTCCATGTACAATACAAAGGATGCGCTACAAATTGAAAGCAAAGACAAGGTATTGAGTCTCAAATGAATACCCTTATATTAAGTGCTCAGGCTACGCACAAAATGAAGTCTTGAAAAGAACTTTAGCAAACAGGGAATGCCTTGGCTGTAGGAAACACACATAACAGATTTGTTTCAAAAGACCTTAGAGACTTTTTCGAATAATTGTATCCATCGAATCACAAAGAAGGTAGCGCATAGACAATGGAGTTGTAGGAAAGTCCTTGAAGAATTTCAAGCAGAGGCAGTGTATTAGCAGCTACGCTAGTGATCAGGAAAGCCACGCATCCGTGAGAAGGCCGACTCAATATGGTAGACTTGAATCTTATGAATGTTGTATAATGCACAAATGCAGCTCCAATATTGTAAAGTGCACACAAAATGGTTTTATTAAAGGCTTTAGATATACTCAAGCAAATGCCACAGTGCATAAAATGAATGTCACAGGTGCTGAAAGGGGAATTCCACGCTGGGTACCCATAAAATGAATTTGTTCAAAGCCTTGTTGACTGCAAACAAATGGAAGTAGCCAGCGTGTACCATGGAGGGCGTTAAGAGTTTATGGAATATACAACGCCATGAATGCAAAATATACACTAAAGGGTTTGTTAAAAGGGTGGGCATCCATCAAAGCTGAAGCATGGGGCCATACCAGGAAACACGCAATATGGATGCCACACTGGTAGCAGGCATTAGAAAAATGAAATTGTTCTTGAAATGCCATAGAGGAGTGACTAGCGTTGTAGGAGGAAGGAATGAAATGGAGGCCATGGCATGCCATCAACAGTGAAATGAAATGCCCTGACTATTGAAAGTACTATGAAAATGAATTAGCTTGTAAAAGCTTTAAAAGCTTTAAAGCAAATGATGGGGGAACCTCACGCGCCTGCATCAGTTGACAGGGAGATATTCAAAATGAAGGAGAGTATGCCGCAACAATAATGGAATGTTGAAAAGGCGTTTGAAATTTTCAGACACAATCTCTTCATGTTTAAGAAGCCCGAGCCAGTATTAAAGAGTGGAACTCCATCATCATGTGATTCATTCACAATATGGATTTTTGGAAGGGACCCGAATCATCAATGGTCTTGTTTACAAGTCTCTAAAAACTTACAAGCTACGCCAAAAGGTGAGCATCCATCAAAGCACATTATAGAGACTTCAAAAATCTGCAAGCAAGGTGCTTGACTTATCACAAGCTGTAACAAATGGCAGCTTAGGCAAGGCAGATGAACCTTTGAGAAATCTCAAACATTATGCTATCCACTGGAAACCCCAAGAATGCCAATCGAGTAGGATATGCACATAATGCATTTATTGAAAATGTTTTAAACTTTAAAGAAATCAATAGAGGGCACCGCCATGAATGCTGAGCAATTGAGAAGCATAGTGAATGCACACCAAAGGAGTTAGGGAAAAACGTGAAACAAAGCTAAACAAATAAAATCAAGGTGAAAAATGAATGTTGAATCCAGTTTCATCCTCACCATCACCCGCCATATCATAATCCCAATTTGCATCTTGGCGGGATTGCAGGCTTGTGCCATATCGCTCGTGGTGGGCCCGGGTAAGGTCTTCTGTGCACACATGAGCATTTTCTTTTCAAAAGGATTTCATTAAAATAGCAAAACATTTTAAAAGATTAAAATGTTGCTCGAAATTTTTCCAAAAGGCTGATAAAAGGAATTTTAAATGAAAGGTGAATCCCCAAGAAAGAAGTGGGTAAATCAAAATGCAAGGAGATTATTTCTTGCGGGATTGTGGGCTTGTGACGCATGGCAAGTGGGACCCGTTTTTATGAAGCAGCGTAGGTTGGAGGTAAAAGGGACCATACAATGTTTAATGGCCCTCATACTTTCATTTAAAGTGGGAAGCTCTTAAAATATTTGCCCAAATGAAATATTAAAGGGAGCCCGGGGAAACATAAAAAGTGGGCCCGACAGGTAAAAAGAAAAGCATTTTAAAATACAAAGTATGAGGTGCACTATCAAAAGAATTAAATATTACCATGTGTAATATTTAATTGATTTTAAAAGGGGGTAAATATTTAAAGTTGCAGATAGAATTGTGACATGGGTAAAGTGAATTAAATTATTCACTCAAACTTTCATGGGTATTAAAATGAAAAGTGAATGCATGAGAGAATTGATAAAGTGAATTTATTCACTTTATGAGTAAACAGTATATGATGGAGACTAGTATTAAAGTTGAATAATTTAATATATGAAAGCATTGTGCAAAGAAAGGCAACAAGAGCCGTGGATAAATGATTGAATTCCATCACACTCCACTAATTTTTGTTGTAGGACAACAACAAACAAAGGCAAATGAAGAGTCAAATTCAGTTATAGAGAGATGAGAGAGGTTTTGAGCAGCTTGTTGATCAATGGTGGATTGAGTTTCCAGATGGCATCTATGGATCAGACTGATCTTAGGGCTACTTCTGTTTCTCTTTTATTGTTTTCTTCTCTCATTGAAAAAGAGAGGCTGGGGATTCCAATTTCTAAAAGCTCTGCAAGCCAGGCAGAAGCTCTGGATAGAACTATATACTGGGAGAAATGTAATTGAGTCATTAAATCTGAAAGTGTCTGTTATGAATTGTGTTCTCATGTTTATATTTAGCTGATAATTGTCTCCATTTCTGAGATGTATTACTCTTTTTGATTCAATAATAAGATTATCTGAGTCTTTTCATGCACATTTGCTGCATTAGAGTGATATATGTTGTTGCCTTCTATTATGAGAATAATGTAATTGCTTTAATGAAGCACAAGGTGCATTTATTATTTCCTTTTGTTCATAGGATAGTGTAATTGCTTCAACATATGTGACAAGAATACTATGTTTCAGATGGATTTATAAGAAGAGTTATCAGATAAAGCTTCAGTGATTTGGTTGTCATAATGTGATAACATTTGTAAGGATCTTCTTAACATTTTCAACACTGTAGGATGAATGTTGGTTATATGACTCCATAGCCCATTTTCTGGCACTGGTCAAGTATTATACTTTTGTTATTTTCAGCTGGGTCCCCAATCTTCAAAATTAAAAATCATTTTAAATCCCTGTGTGTTATAGTGTTGTGGTTATCTCATGCTCCAAGTAGTTGATATTACTGATGAACAACCAATTCTATTCAGTATTATCCTATTATGTTGAGTCATTAAATGAGATTATCTGTTGAGCAATATTCTGTTATGTATGTGTTTCAATTTGTTGATATTGCTAAAGGGATCACCCCCTCGGGTCTTGCAGAGCCTGAAGTGTAGGAGGTTATTTTAAAGTCCTCATCAGTTGGTTAAGGTCCTTTGAGCTGCCCTTGATTGGAATTGGCAATTCCATAGGTAGATTAGGATACAAACCTATTTTACAAGAAAAAACACCAACAAAATGGCAACTCTGCTGGGGAATGCACTCAGAAGCCCATTTGCAAATTTTCTTATCAAAGAATCATTCCAATCCTGAGCTATTGTTTGTAATTGGAGGTTGAAAATAAGTGTTACATCTTATTTTCCCATCCGAGTCACCAACAAAATGGCGACTCTACTAGGGAGAATCTAAGAAAAATCTCACTGGAGAATCCAGAAATAGAGTCATATCATTTGCATAGAGTCATATTATTGTTTTCCATTTTGAATTTAGTTCAAATATTGAACAATTTCAAGCCTGGAGAAATATTTGTTGCAGTGAACTTGATTAATTTAAAGATCTATGGTGCTATGCTGGTGAAAGGAACTCAGAAAGAAAACTACATGTGAAAGAACTTCCTGCTATTTGAAGTTCATTTCCTCTCTAAAGAGAGGTTGCGAATCTATCAAGAAGAACTTGATGAAGAGGTGATTATAGTTCCAGATCTACAATATTTCAAGAAAATTTGCAGTAGTGGCAATGTTTCTAGGTATTTTGCATATATTTGAACTTTTTAGAAATAAATCTTGATTTCCTATTGAGTGATTAGCACTAAGAGAGGGAAATGAATAGTGTATTTAGCTTTCATAATTCTGAATTGTAATTTGCAGCTTATGTATTATGCTGGAAAAGTATGCCAGTTTTTAAGTTTTCCTATTAAATAGATATTAGGCATAGATGCATTTGCATTATCTATTGTAACATTCTAAGATCATGATAAAAAGATAGACATAAGGAAAATGAATGATCAGCTTTAGAGTTGATATGTGAATTGTGAAAGAGGCATGTTAAAATGCTTCAATATATGCATCCTAGTGTGGTTCTGGATGGAACCATGGTTTGTGATCAGTCCCAACTAGATGGTCAAAGAAGTTTCAGTACTGGAAGATACAGAGCCATCAATTTCAGTGGAATTATTGGTTACCCAAATGACATTCCAGGTAAAGTCAGAGATGAGTTACCGAAATTCACTAGTGACAAGTCTGAATTAGCAGATAGACATCTCCAAGAATTCAGTAATGTGATGGAAGATTATGAGGTTGATTATGAGGATGTGATCATGAGATTATTTGTTTAGTCCTTAAGAAGAGATGTAAGGGAATTTTTCTCCTATTTGCTAGCTTCATCCATTCATTCATGGGAAGAGTTTAAAACAAGGTTCCTGGAGCAGTTTGGAGAAAGGATTGACCATGTTTTGATAAGGAAAAGGTTCGTGAATATGGAATAGGGAAAAGATGAGTTAGTACCATCTTTTAATCTTAGCTTTTCAAAGATCATAAGAGAGATTCCTAAAAATATAAGACCAAACAATGTTGAATGTTTGGTCATGTACTTGGGAGCATTTGACAAAAAAATGGGTTTCTTATTAAGAGACAAAGAGCCTACAACCCTGCACCAAGAATACCAAATTGCTATGGACATTGAGAAAAATTTAAGATACTCAATGATGAAAGGACATAGGGTTGTGAATGCTGGTCCTCCTAATACATCTCATGCATATAGAACACATGGAGCATATAATAGAAGTGCTTGTCATGATATTAATTTTGTTGCTCTGATTTCTCCATCATCACAACATGCAGATCATAATGAGCTTCATGCTAAATGTCATCAAGATTTGAGCAATGTTGATCAAACATCTCTTGTCGAAGGATTGTTCCAAATAAAAAGACTCAAAGGAGAATCACTATATGATTTTTTTTCAAGGTTTTTGGATGCTTTGTTGAGAGTCCCCATTAAATTCAGACCTAAGGAATCAATGTACATTGATCTATTTTGTAAAATCTACGAGTCTAGATTGAGTACATTTCCAGAGAGGTGGAAGCCTCATAGCTTGAATCAAGTACTTGGTTGGATAAAAGTTATTGAGAAAGCTCGACTTAACCATGTACAAAAGGTGATGTCTCAGAATGAAGATGCTTGCTGTCAGAATGAGAAGAAGCATAACATGATACAAAAGAATGAAAAGAGTGTATCAAAAAATGAAAATATATGTTGCATGGATGAGGACCTTAATTGTAATCAGTTCACAATCAGCACATATGTAGATCCATGTAACAGTGATGAAGATGAAGGTAGTACAATTGTTGATGACACTTCTTTTCAAGACAATGATCAAGACATTGAAGATGAAAATTCAAGCACTCCTTCTGCAAAATTTGAGTATGATATGTATAATGATGTGTCTTCCTGTGATGAGGATGATGATAGCCAGACTAATTGCTCTTCTGCTAATTATAAAGGATCTTGTGATGATGATATGGAGGAACTCTCTTCACATGAAGATTGCAACGACATGAATGCTCATGAAGACATTTGCCCACAAGTGAATGATCTAATTGCACTTGCTGCAAACTCAAACTGTAGTTCAGATTTGACATCAATGGAGCATGCAAATTCTGTGAATGATGAATAATTTGAGGATAAACATATGTATGTTCAATTTGTTGATCTTGAACATAAAGCTAGAAATGATGAAGAGGTTGATGAACCTATTTATGCCCCTACTGTTCATGGTGGTTTATATGAAGTAGAGATGGGAAGGTCAATTATACATGAGAAGGATGATGATGCACACATTGATGAAAGAAGAAATTCAATTTTGAATGATCAAGTAATGCATTGTGATGGTCACATGGATCTAGGGCTAGCCTTATTACCCATTGACATTATAAAACCTTTTGGTCAATGTGTGGAGCAGCCATATGATGCAAATGATAGTGGATATGATGTCAGCCAGTATGAGATGAAGTATGGGTCTTTCTTTGATGATCTCTCCCATCTTCATGATATGTAAATGGATATGTTTCCTTTGAATGATGAATTCTTTAAAGTGCAAGAAAATGAAGGTTCTAGCTTCATTGCTACTGAACAATTCTTAGATGATAGCGAGTCTTTGGTATATGGGTCAATAGGCCTATCAGATGAAGGTGCGCATGAAGTTGTTAGTGCACGGGAGAATTTATTTGCTGATCCTGTTAGTCTTGAAGATGATAGCATTCAAAATGATTCAGACATGGAGCATGATATGAAAAATCAATGTGCAATTCTTGGCTCAGTGTCAAATTTTGAATTATCTGAATCATTGTTTGAAACATTCCATATGAACTTGCATAGTGATCTCAAGAATGAATCTGGTATCATATGTGAACCTCAGACAGAAAACACTTCTCATGCATTAGATGTTGACCTTTTTGTTGAATGTCATGATTTGAGTGAAGAGGAAAATACTTTGGGTGCTGATAACTTTAATTTTCAAAATCTTCAAACACATGACAATGTGTTTGGGCTATGGTGTCTGAATGAAGAAAAACCAACTTGTGATGAAACTTAGTTGAAGGGGTTGCAAATGAATGAGCAATTTCTTCTCAACACACTAGAGGATGGCATATCCTTTTTCAATCATGATATCTCCTCTCAGCTTGATTATTTTGAGGGGGTTAGTGAATATGGTCTCAATCACTATCCCCAAATGTTTCCACTTGATACAAAATCAGAAAATGAAGAGGGTGGCAGCGATGTGACATGACTGATTTGGTTGCCAATTAATGACAAAGCCAAATAGAGAGCAAGTTTTCACTTGCATGAAGGCAGCGTGATACTTATATTTGCAATGGTACAGTCACCCATGTTGTTGTTGTTTGACAAAGGCAAGCATGAGTTGAGTGAGATCAACTTTTTTTGAAGAATTATGTTTGACAGAGGTAAATACTGACTCCCCTTTTTCATTTGGTGGCCTGGGGTCACCAGGTGAAGTTGAAAAATAAAGGTTGAATAAAGGAGCAGTTTGAGGACACCTGATGACTCAAATTTTTGTCTACTTCCCCAAAGATTTGGAATATTGCTATGCCCATAGGGGGCATACATCCCCAGTCGGAGCCATCGTTGGAACTCTCAAATTTTGCAAATTTGAGATGCCCTTATCAAACTTTTTCCTCTGCACTTTCTGAAGTGCACTTGAGGAATATGTCTGAATGACCTACTTTGAGGGGTCATAATTTGATACCCATTGATTTTCAAGCAAAATCCCTTTGCAGACACACTCATGTGTCATATGTGAACATGCATGTCAATTTGCAGCTTCCCACAATGAGTTTTATCAAGGTTTCAAAAAGTGAAGCTGAAGGGTTTTATCATTGTTCAGCTGTTGGCAAATGTTTAGTTTTACAAAGTAGCTTCCCGTTTGAGCTTGGATTTTGCAACCAGATGATCATCATGTCAAAGTGAATATTTTTCTACATTCTTCATGTTTAAATGAGCTCACGTGCCAGTTTTTAGGGCTTCATGATGTGATTTGCTATTTTTAGCAGGTCAAAACTAAATGTAATTTATTCAGTTTTGCATTTGCATTCCTGATAGCATTTTTGAGAGGCTAACTTTGAGAGTTAATAACTTTTTCTTAATGGTGATTCATGCTAATCCTTCTTGCACACATGTTCCATGTACCCAAATGTGCTTATGTTTCAAATGGCAAGTCTTCTAGAGTTGATTTGGTATTTTTGTGACGAGGTGATTTCATTAGTTTCAATTGGTTCAGAACAATTGATTGTTGCAGAAAGTCCGAGTAGGAAAATTTTCTGATTAATATATCTCACCTCGTGACTCCTTTTTTTGAGCCATCTTTTGTATTGTATTCTTTGGACCGATGTCTACAAGCCGACAAGTTTTTATGTCTCCACGAGGTCGTTTGACCAATTTCCAAAGCCAATTCCAGAGCTTACTTAACGAGTTTTTCCCATTTCCCAAAAGTGCCTAAAAGTAGTTTTGATGAAAACCAATTTCATGTTTTCACTCTAGATACCTTTCAGAAGCTTCTTGAAGTCAAATTGGGCATAAAAGTTGTTTGAAAATGAAAAGTTTTTAGTTGGGCCCACATGGGGCCCGACACGCCTTGCCCAGTTGTGAGTTAATAAGTGTTGTAATATTGTAGTCATTCCAAATGAGTTATTTTAGGTAGGAAAATAACATTGATGCTTCATGTTTATATTCATGACTTTCCTTCCATTGGATGAATGAGGACTAACACTCTTTTGCAAATGATGAACAATGTAAGTTGAGTTCAATTGGAAACGTGTCAAATCCAAATGGTATGGGGACAATGGTGTAACCTCCATTCAACAAGAATAATCAATATTTAATTCACCATCACATGGAAATGAACGAATCACATCAGAATATCCAAAGGAAATTTAGGAAAGTGGAGAATCAAAATAAAGATTTTGTCTCAAAAGTTTTCAAAGGTAATTGTACAACTTGCAGCCAAGACTCTATCAAACTCTTGAAGCATGAAGCTAAGAGGCTTGAAGCAAAGGTTAACAAAATGAGGTTTGCTGAAAACACTTCAGAAATATTCAAAGTATAGAGGATGCCCTCTTATTGCTCTTACTTTGAATGCATGAATGAAAGAACAATGAAGGCATTGTCATATTGGAGCAGCCATGAGGTAAAATTTGCAACATTGTTTAATCTTGCCACCAGTTATTTGAGCAGCCACAAGATACTATGAAGGCATGTTCTTTATACTAATTTACATTTTTCAAGGTATATGGTTGTGCATCTTGAAGTTGAATGGAAACTTTACAGTGCCAGATGACAATATGAGAGGCCTACGCTGGAAGGCGCCATTGAGCTATTTGCAGGAGCATAGGATAGTATACAAATGAAGTTGTTGAGAGTCTTATATACTTTAATGCAAGACACAGTGAATGAAGCTTGTATTCCCACTAAAGATGACACAAAGCATGCATGGAAGGATGAAGAGAGTGCATGGGTCATAAAGGAGAGTGGCCCAACAAAGACAAGACATAAAAAATGTCTCATAAACTTAAACAAACACAATGCAGCTTAAAGTGAGCAGTGGCGCGCAAAGTAGCAAAGGAAAGTGTTTTAGAACTTTTGACAAATGCAATAATTGAGGCATGAAGTCCCACACACCAATTAAGGAATAGCCCATGCTTGGAGAGGCTTGATGGTTATTTATTGACATAAGGGACCCCATGAATCAAACAAATGCACACACAGCTGCTTAGCATGATGCCTCAATAAATGTGGTCTCATGGGATCTCCAGCTTGAGGCCTACACTAGCATAAGGAAAAAAAGGGATGCTAGAAAAAAGGAGAGAATAGGCTCAATGCCACTGATGTCCAGTCAAAGGGGCTCGAACCTGGTTCAAGTGTGGGTTCGACAAAATCCCCTCTCAAAATGTAATCTCATGGAATGCCATCATACTCGCTGCCAAGAAAGTTGATCAATGCTACAAATAACACTTACACATGGGTGAATTTTCTGTTGCAAAACAACTAACAACAAAGGAATATAAAGAGGAAAATTCAGTTACAAAGAGATGAGAGAGGTTTTGAGTAGCTTGTTGATCAATGGTGGATTGAGTTTTCGGATAGCATGTACGGATCAAACTGATCTTAGGGCTACTTTTGTTTCTCTTTTATTCTTTTCTTCTCTCATTTTGTAAAAGAAAAAAGAGGAGGTTGGGATTCCAATTTCTGAAAGCTCTGCAAGTCAGGTAGAAGCTCTAGGTAGAACTGTATAGCTGGGAGAAATATAATTGAGTCATTAAATCTGAAAGTGTTTGTTATGAATTGTGTTCTCATGTTTATATTTGGCTGATAATTGTCTCCATTTCTGAGATGTATTACTCTTTTTGATTCAATAATAAGATTATCTGAGTCTTTTCATGCACATTTGCTGCATTAGAGTGATATATTTTGTTGCCTTCTATTCTAAGAATAATGTAATTGCTTTAATGAAGCACAAGGTGCATTTATTATTGCCTTTTGTTCATAGGATAGTGTAATTGCTTCAACATATGTGACAAGAATACTATGTTTCAGATGGATTTATAAGAAGGGTTATCAGATAAAACTTTAGTGATCTGGTTGTCATAATGTGATAACATTTGTAAGGATCTTCATAACATTTTCAACACTATAGGATAAATGTTGGTTATATGACTCCTTAGCCCATTTTCTAGCACTGGTCAAGTATTATACTTCTGTTGTTTTTAGCTAGGTCCCCAATCTTCAAAACTAAAAATAATTTTAAATCCATGTGTGTTATAGTGTTGTGGTTATCTCATGCTCCAAGTAGTTGATATTACTAATGAACAACCAATTCTATTCAGTATTATCCTATTATGTTGAGTCATTAAATGAGGTTATCTTTTGAGCAATATTCTGTTATGTATGTGTTTCAATTTGTTGATATTGCTAAAGGGATCACCATCTCGGTTCTTGCAGAGCCTGAAGTGTAGGAGGTTATTTTAAAGTCCTTGTCAGTTGGTCCAGGTCCTCCGAGCTGCCCTTGATTGGAATTGGCAATTCCATAGGTAGATTAGGAGACAAACCTGGTTTACAAGAAAAAAAAACAACAAAATGGTGACTCTACTGGGGAATGCACTCAGAAGTCTAGTTGCAGATTGTCTTATCAAAGAATCATTCCAATCTTGAGCTATTGTTTGTAATTAGAGGTTGAAAATCAGTGTGACATCTTATTTTTCTATCTGAGTCACCAATAAAATGGCAACTCTACTGGGGAGAATTTGAGAAAATTCTCACTAAAGAATCCAGAAATAGAGTCATATCATTTGCATAGAGTCATATTATTGTTTGCCATTTTGAATTTAGTTCAAATCTTGAAGGATCTTAAGCCTGGAGAGATAATTGTTGCAGTGAACCTGATTAATTTCAAGATCTGTGGTGCTCTGCTAGTGAAAGGAACTCATAAATAAATTTACATGTAAAAGAACTTCCTACAGTTTGAAGTTCAGTCTTCTAAGAAAAAAGGTGGTTACTCTATCAGACAAACCTATTAAAGATTTAAAGAATACAGTTCCAGATCTACAATATATCCAAAAAATTTGTAGTAGTTGCAATGTTTCCAGGTATTCTTCACATATTTGAACATCTTAGAAAGAAATCTTCATTCCCTATTTAGTGATTTAGTACTACCAAAGGGAAAGGAACATTATATTTAGTTTGCATACTTCTAAATTGTAATTTGCAGCTTATGTATTATGCTGGAAAAGAATGCTAGTTTAAGTTTGCCTATTAAATAGATCTTAGGAATAGATGCATTTGCATTGTGTATTGTAACATTCTAAGATCGTGATAAAAGCTAGACATAAGGCAAATGAATGATCAACTTTAGAGTTGATATGTGAATTGTGAAAGAGGCATGTTAAAATGCTGCAATATATGCATCCTAGTGTGGTTCCGGATGGAACCATGGTTTGTGATCAATCCCAGCCAGATGGTCAAAGAAGTTTCAGTACTGGAAGATACAAAGCCATCAATTTTAGTGGAATTATTGGTTACTCAAATGACATCCCAGATAAAGTCAGAGATGAGTTACCGAGATTCACTGGTGACAAGTCTGAATCAGCATATAGACATCTCCAAGAATTCAATAATGTGATGGATGATTATGAGGTTGATTATGAGGATGTGATCATGAGATTATTTGTTCAGTCCTTAAGAAGAGACGCAAGGGAATGGTTCTCCTATCTGCTAGCTTCATCCATTAATTCATGGGAAGAGTTTAAAATAGGGTTCCTAGAGCAGTTTGGAGAAAGGATTGACCCCGTTTTGATAAGAAAAAGGTTCATGAATATGGAAAAGGGAAAAGATGAGTTAGTACCATCTTTTAATCTCAGGTTTTCAAAGATCATAAGAGAGATTCCTAAAAATATAAGACCAAATGATACTGAATGTTTGGTCGTGTACTTGGGAGCATTTGACAAAAAAATGGGTTTCTTATTAAGAGACAAAGAGCCTACAACCCTACACCAAGCATACCAAATTACTATGATATTGAGAACAATTTAAGATACTCAATGACGAAAGGACATAGGGTTGTGAGGGCTAGTCATCCTAATATATCTCATACATATAAAACACATGGAGCAGATAATAGAAGTGCTTGTCAAGATGTTAATTCTGTTGCTCTAATTTCTCCATCATCACAACATGCAGATCATAATGAGCTTCATGTTAAATGTCATCAAGACTTGAGCAATGTTGATCAAACATCTCTTGTCCAAGGATTGTTCCAAATGAAAAGACTCAAAGAAAAATCACTATATGATTTGTTTTCAAGGTTTGTGGATGCTTTGTTGAGAGTTCCCATTAAATTCAGACCTGAGGAATCAGTGTGCATTGATCTATTTTGTAAAATCTGTGAGTCTGGGTTGAGTACTTTGCCAGAAAGGTTGAGGCCTCATAGCTTGAATCGAGTAATTGGTTGGAGAAAAGATATTGAGAA
>VDFB02344941.1:0-72662 GCA_007258455.2 Sequoia sempervirens | reverse complement strand
TTCTCAAGATCACCAAAATGGTGTGAGAGAAGAGCATACACACCCCTAAAACAAAATGCAAAAACCACAAGACACTTAAGATAATGATTTATTTTAGGTCCCCAAAGTAATATGTGAAAGAAGACACTTAATGAAATTTTTTTGTCAATTTTAGAGCCAATGAGTGAGTATGCAAGGTTAATTTTAAGCCCCAAATGAGTGTAGTATGCAAGTTGTTATAAATTTTAGACCATATGAGTGAATATGCAAGTTTTTTTCATTTTAACCCATGAGTCTGATAATGCAAATTGTTATAAATTTTAACCAACTGAGTGTGTATGCAAGTCAATTTTAATTGAATGAGTGTGATCAAAATGGAATTGCAAAGTGAGACAAGAGAAAAAGTTAGCAAAAAATCAAATGAAAATACCTCCTCTCCACATGTGCCACACTGCAAATCAAATATTAGAACTAGAAAATGCCTCAACTACCAAATGCAAAAAACTGGAATTGAAAATCCCTAAAGATATGCAAGTTTCTGGAAAATAGGAAATTGCGTCGTGAAAACCTGTAGCTACAAAACACAAAAGATGAAACCAATTTCAACCAAGCCCGAGAGTAATACGATACAAAACTAATGTTAGATGATAAACACAAAAACTAGAAAGCAAAAATGACTAAAAAAATTAAAAATGAAAGAAACCCAAATGATATTTTTGACTCCTAAGCAGTTGTGGACTTCCAGATTGTGATTGTGTCACACTAGCTTTTGCAGTTTCATCATTTCAGCTTGTAGTTGTGTTGCATACCTGAAAAACTAAAATTTCCAAAAAAAATTGTAAAATCCTATTAGCTTCATGTCAAGTTTACCAATGTAATCAGGGTAAAAATATATGTTAAGGTAATAAAGCATATAAACTCTAATCCTAAGACCCTAATCAAGCAATAGAGCACAAATAAGCATAAAAACATGAAATATAAAGCAATATCATCATAAATTCTTCATGCCATCATTGTTTAACCTCCATTTCCCTTCTCCATCTTGCTTGAAATGTACTTGATTCCCTCATATTTGAGTATGCACTAGTAGCCTATGACAATGACTAGTAAAATATTGAACATTGTTGTCTCACACTAACAGCGTGTACTTGCACATGAACTAGATGTATGAAAATGACAAGGGTAGGGTCTTTTATAGGAAAAGAAAATTTGAATGAAGGGTTGAGGTTCAATGTCAAAGAGATGTCAATCAATGGCTAAAATTGAAAGTTGTAGTATGGAATAGGGTTAGGGAAAAATTAGGGAAATTTCAAGAATGAGTGGCTAAGATTGAATTATAAGATAATTCAATCAAGGGTTGAAATTGAATGAGACAAGAGAAGATAAGATTGGCACAGAAAAAGAGATTGCTAGAGGAATTCAAATAAATATAAAATTATTTGATTTGAGAGAGAAATGAATAATTAAATAATAAAAACATTATTTAATTATAGAGGACATGTGACAAGTTGACTTTTTCATCAAATAATAATTTAATTCAAAAGTGGGACATGAGTAATTAAATAATAGAGATATTATTTAATTAAAGAAGTCATGTGACAAGCTGATTTTTTAATTAAATAATAATTTAATTTAAAATAGAAAGAAGATGAAAAATTAGTAAGTAATTAAATAAATAAAATTTATTTAATTTAATGACAGAAAAAGGCTAATGAATAATTAAATAATTAAAATAACTATTTAAGTATAACTGAAAGTGGTAAGTAATTAAATAAATAAAATTTATTTAATTAATCAAAGAAGAAATAAAAGATAGTTATGAATTAATTAAATAATTGAAATATTTAATTACCAAAAGTCTTATGACAATAACTGAATAATTAAAATTATTTAATTATTAGGAGTGCAGGGGAAATTGATGGAGAAAATAAAGTTCGCAAGCCTAGGAAATTTTTTAGTGTCTATAGCAAATATCCTCTTCTACAAGGGAAAAATTTATATGTACATGAGTACCTAGCATGACTTCATTCACTGGGACCCATTATCTTTTGCATCCTCCTAAGCTATGCTTAAGGGGGGTGTTAGTGTAGGTTTTTATTTTCTTAGTGGGGAAATTGATGGAGAAAATAAAGTTCACAAGCCTAGGACAATTTTTAGTGTCTACAACAAATATCCTCTTCTACAAGGGAAAATTTTATATGTACATGAGTACCTAAGATGGCTTCATTCACCAGGACCCATCATCTTTTGCATCCTCCTAAGCTATACTCAAGGGGGGTGTTACTATAGGTTTTTATTTTCTTAGTGGGTTAATTTATTTTCCCATAGTCTTAGGTTTTTTTTACACTTTTATTGATCTTTCTTAGGATAATAAAGTGACTTTAATATTTAATAACTAGGAGATAAGTGATGTGGTGGCCCCTTCATTATGTTGGATGTTGTGATTGTGTTTCTAATATGTGGTTTTCATTTATTTCAACACTATTAGCATTAGTGTATTTGAAGTTGTAGATGTTGAGGATATTGAGAAAATTGTAATAGAATGAGTTGCAGGTTGTCAGTGGTGAAGTGAAGTTCTGTCTGTCGGTGAGTTTTGTACGTTGATGATCAGAGGCTGTGGAATAAAGGGTTTCTTGTTGATTATGCCTAGTTTATCCACGTTGAGTTTTAGAGATTTGCATGAAGATTTGATTGAGTTATGAAGATTTTCATTTTGACAATTTCTTTGTTTCTTTAGTTGGTGTTCCTAATTGAAGATTATGTGATTTCAGTAAGTTCAGTTGTTGCGGATGCTTCTCTGGTGATTTGTGATGTTTTTGGATGTTTTTAGTCCATGCTCTATATTTGTTGCACATCCACGTTGATCATTGTGCTCGTGATCTGAGATTTTCTCTTGTGTGTTCATGTTTTTCTTGTTCTTGGCCGACATGGTGTTGAAGCGTGTTGTGGATCTTCGAGGAGAAATTAATTGAAGTGTTTTTGTGTTGGAGATGTTGTTTTGGTTCCTCACTAAGTTGGGCTAACCTTGGTTGATTCACATTGAAAATTAACTATTGATTTGGGATGACTGTTTGTATTCATTTTATTATTTCTTTGTGGCGGACTTGTAGCGATGTAATTTCTTGTTGCAGATATATAAGAGCGATTTTTTTATCATTTGAAGGAATGTGTATGTGAAGTGTGTGAATAATGTTTAGATCATTCGAAGGTAGAGCAGGGTGTGAAGAAGAGTGAAGAAGAGTGAAGAAGTATTCATGTGCTTTACCGGAACTGTAATCAGGCATTAGTAGATGCTATTTTTCTCAGTTCAAATTTGGATGGTCGTAATCTGAATCTTTAAGTAAGACAGTGTGTCTTCCTTTTTAATTGAGTAATGAGCTCTAGGTAGTGTGCCTGAATGCATGTGCATTCCCCATTTGTTCTTCTTATACTTTTAATAGGGTATAATCTTATGGACTAACCCCCATCATGTTTTTTCCCCTAATAGGGTTTCCACGTAAAAAATCTTGGTGTTATGTTTGTTTCTGATGTGTTGTTGATTCATGCTTTCATTGATATTGATCAGATCTGAGAATAAGGATTAATAAGTTTAATAAGCATGAAATTTGGTGACAACTGATTCACCCCCCCCCTCTCAGTTGTTTTCCCTTGTGTTTCCAACAATTGGTATCAGAGCTCGTGGTTCCTTGGAAGAAGTTTAACAGCTTGAAGTGATCCTGGAAGGCGACATACAAGAAGTATTGTCTGAGGTTTTATGGAACAAATTATTCTTTATGGAAGACTCGAATGGAGTGCCATCTGAGATGCATTGGTGAACCCTACTGGAGAATTACATGTAATAGGTATGTTATTACACAGAATGGTCCTACTACTTTTGCAGAGATTAGAAATGTTGAGTATAATATCAAGGCTACAGAAGCATTGTTGAGTGCTTTGACTGATACTAAGATGACTAATGTTATGGATCTGAAGACTGCTTATGAGATTTGGAAAAAGTTAGAAACTTTGTATGAAAGTGATGCTAATGTGAAGATTGCTAAGTTGTAGAGTCTGAAAGGGAAATATGAAATGTTGAGAATGGGTGATGATGAAAATGTTACTACTTTCATGCAAAGAGTGAATGAACTTGTGTGTGGAATCAGATGTGTTGGTGGATAGTTGGATGAATCAGAAATTGTCGCTAAAGTGCTTAGATCTTTGCCTGTTGCTTACAAATTCAAAGCCACAGCTATTGAAGAGCTCCAGACTATGACTAATGTTACTCGAGATATATTGATTGGTAAGTTTACTGCTTTTGAGTTGAGTGAATTTGGTGATGCACTTCCTAAGGTTGAATCTACATTCAAGGCTACTACATCTGGAAGAGATAAACAGAGATATGATCTGGGAGAGAGTTCCTCTAGAAAGCCATTCAAGTATGAAGAAGAAATGAGACATCTTGAAGAAGAAGAAAGATAATTAAATTAGATTGAAGCATTGATTGTAAAAAGAGAAGCCAGAGGTGAAGGTAAGTATAAAGGAAAGTTGCCTATTAAATGTTTTTCCTACAATAAGATAGGTCATTTTGCATCAAGGTGTCTAGAAAGAGTTTCTAAACCAAGACATAACAAGCCTAAATTTCAAAAGAAGTGTTACTATGTTGCTGATGAAGGTGTGACAAATGGTGAATTTGATAAAGGTGAAGATGAATGGGTATTTATCACTATCAAAGAAAATGATAATGTGTCTATTGAATCTGCTAATTGTACAAATGTGGAGAAAGCCCTAGCTGCTCGAGTTGAAGAGAAAGATGAATGGGTGATTGATAGTGGATGTTCACATCACATGACAAGAGATAAAAGTAAGTTTGTGAGCTTGGAAAAGTATGATGGTGGTGTTGTGAGATTTGGTGATAATACAACTAGTGTGATTCATGGAAGAGGTTGCATTTCTCTTGATGGTAAGAACAATACTGATGATGACCTATATGTGGAAGGTCTTAAGCATAATATTTTAAGTTTTCATCAAATAGTTGATAAGGGTTATAATCTTTAGTTCATGGATGGAAAATGAAAAATATTGGGATGTTATGGAAATGTGATTGCATCAGGTACAAAAACAAGAGGTAATATCTTTCATCTAAATGTTGCTAGTAAAAGTTGTTTGATTGCCCAATTTGATGAGAGTTGGTTGTGGCATAGGAGAATGTGGCATGTTAACTTTGATAATATTTTCAAGATAAGTTCTACTAAGGCTGTGAGAGATCTACCTAAGTTGGTAAAACCTACTAATGCCATATGCAAGGAATGTCAGTTGGGAAAGCAAACTAAAATTTCATTTCAGAGTAAACAACATAATTCAAATGGATTGTTGGATCTTGTGCATACTAACTTGTGTGGTACCTCTAGAATCAAAAGTCTACAAGGTTACGGGTATTTCATGTTGCTTATTGATGATTTTTCAAGAATGATGTGGGCTACTTTTTTGAGAGAGAAATTTGAAGCACTGGAAAAGTTCAAGATCTTTAAGGCTATGGTTGAGACAGAGACTAGTTTGAAGATTCAATGTCTTAGATCAGATAGAGGTGGTGAATTCACATTCGGTGAGTTTAATTCTTTTTGTAAAATGCATGGAATAAAGAGACAATTATCTACACCGTGGACCCCTTAGCAAAATGGAGTTGTGGAAAGAAAGAACATGACAGTTCAAGATGTTGCTAGAACAATGATGCTAGAAGGAAATGTTCCTCATGTCTACTAGAGAGAAGTTGTGAGTACTGATGTGTACATTCTCAATCAGGTACAAATCAAAGGTGATACTGGTAAGATCCCTTTTGAGCTATGGACTGGTCATAAGCCTACTGTTAGATATTTCAAAATCTTTGGGAGTAGATGTTATATCAGAAGAGATGAAGATATAGGAAAGTTTGATGCTAGGAGTGATGAAGGAATTTTTTTGGGTTATTCTACTAAAAGCAAGTCCTATCGGTGTTACAATAAGAGATTGAAGAAAATGGTTGAAAGTGTGAATGTTAAGGATGATGAAGACATTGCTACACTATCCAAAACCTGTGGATATGATTCTAATGATCAGAATGACAATACAAACAAAGGTATGACTTAAAATCAAGTTCAAATCAGTCCAGTGAATCAAGGAGATCAAGAGGAAGAAGAAACTAGTGAAAGAGAAGAAGAGAGATCAGAAGAGCCTGAAACTCAAGAACACTCTAAGAAGACTCCAAGATATGTAAGATTGAATCATTCAGAAGATCAGATCATTGGTGATAAGAATAAAGATGTCTAGACTAGGAGAATAATTGTAGAAGAATATTGTTTAATTTCAAAAACTAAGCCTACTAATGTGAATGAAGCATGTAAAGATGAACATTGGGTTGAAGCAATGAAAGAAGAGCTACAACAAATTGAGAAAAATGATACATGGATTCTTGTTCCTAGACTTAAGGATAAAAATGTAATTGGAACTAAATGGGTCTTTAGAAACAAATTGAATGAGCAAGGTGAAGTGGTTAGAAACAAAGCAAGACTAATTTGTAAGGGATATTCTCAAATGGAAGGAATTGATTTTGAAGGGACTTTTTCCTCTCTTGCTAGAATTGAAGTTGTGAGACTATTTCTTGCTTATGCTACTTACAAAGACTACAAGGTTTATCAGATGGATGTCAAGTTTGCTTTTCTAAATGTCGAATTGGAAGAAGAAGTATATGTTGAGCAACCTGATGGATTTCAGTTGACTGATCAAGGAGATATGGTGTGTTGGTTGAAGAAAGCATTGTATGGACTCAAGAAATCCCCTAGAGCATGGTATGCCAGATTGGACAAGTATCTATTGAAGCTTGGATTTAAAAAAGGTACTATTGATAGTAACTTGTATTTCAAGAATGATAACAAAGATTCGATTGTGGAAGTTTTTGTTGATGATATCATTTTTGGAGGAGATGATAGTTTGTGCATGAAGTTTGCTAATGAGATGTAGAATGAGTTTGAGATGTCAATGATTGGAGACATGAAATTATTTTTGGGATTACAAATTACTTAGTTAGAAAAAGGGATATTTATATCTCAATCCAAATATGTGAAGGAATTGCTGAAGAAATTTGGTATGGAAGATTCAAAGCCTGTAGGTACACCCATGGTGACCAGATGCAAGTTGGCAATAGATGATGATTCTCCAAAGGAAAATCAGACTAGATACAGATCAATGATTGGTGGATTGTTGTATTTAACTCAAACTAGGCTTGATATCATGAATGTTGTATGTATTGTTGCTAGATTTCAAGCCAATCCTAAGGAATCTCATGTAACTGTTGTGAAGAGAATTTTTAGATACTTGAAGGGAATAGTTGATTTTGGTCTATGGTATGCTAAAGATGATGATCTTACTTTGAGTGCCTTTACTGATATTGATTGGGTAGGAGATGTGGATGACAGGAAAAAGTACTATTGGTGGATCATTTTTCTTGGGAAAGAAGCTAATTTCATGGTTGAGTAAAAAGCCGAATGCCATTTCCTTATCTACTGCAGAGGCAGAATATATTGTTGTTGCTAGCAATTGTACTCAAGTATTGTGGATGAAGCAAATGTTGAAGGATATCAAAGTTGTGTATGATGAGCCTATTGCTATGTTCTATGACAATTCAAGTGCTATTAAAATTTCTAAAAATTTGGTGTTGCATTCAAAGACCAAGCATATATCTATCAAGTTTCACTTTTTAAAAGAGAAGGTAAGTGAAAAGGAAGTCAAATTGGAGTATGTGCCTACTAAGGAGAAAATTGTAGATATCTTTACAAATCCGTTGCCTAAGGATACTTTTGAGTATCTCAAAGGGAAGTTAGGGGTGATTACCCCTCCTAATCAGAACTAAGATGCATTGCATTGCATCAGCCTATGATTTTCATAGTCATATCCTGATTTAGATTGACGTTGTGGTGGCTGCTACTCAGGGGGAGTAGTCAGATGTTCAGAAGTTCAAGTATGTGGTTCAGACTTTGTGTGGAGAAAAGAGATCTTTGACATTGATTTCAAAGGGTACGAAGAGTAATGTGAATTTTTTTTATTATCTAGGGAGAAGATCATGTGTAAGAGTTGAGAAGAAAATGAGTCAAAACCTAAGGAGGAGTAAGTGTTGAAGTTAGTTGCGTTGATGGTGTTTTGCACATCATGTGTTGCCATCAATTCCAAAGGGAGAGATTGTTGGATGTTGTGGTTGTGTTGTTGATATGTGGTTCTCATTGATGTCAACACTATTAACATTAGTGCATTTGAAGTTGTATATGTCAACGATATTGAGAAAATTGTAACAGAATGAGTTGCAGGTTGTTAGTGGTGAAGTAAAGTTTTGTCTATCGGTGAGTTTCATACATTGATGATCAAATATTGTGGACTAAATGGTTTCTTGTTGAGTATGTCTAGTTTATCCACGTTGAGTTTCATAGATCCGCGTGAATATTTGGTCGAGTTATGAAGATTTTCATTCTGACAGTTTTTTTGTTTCTTCAATTAGCGTTCTTGATTGAAGATTATGTGATTTCAGTAAGTTCAGTTCCTATGGATGCTTCTCTGGTGATTTTTGATGTTTGTGGATGTTTCTAGTTCATGATCTATCTTTGTTGCATGTCTATGTTGATCGTTGTGCTCGTGATCCAAGATTTTCTCTTGCGTGCTCATTTTTTTCTTGTTCTTGGCTGACATGGTGTTGAAGCGTGTTGTGGATCTTTGAAGAGAAATTAATTGAAGTGTTTTCATGATGGAGATGTTGTTTTGGGTCCTCACTAAGTTGTGTCTGACCTTGGTTGATTCACATTGAAAATTATCTATTGATTTAGGCCGACTGTTTGTATTCATTTTATTATTTCTTTGTGGCCAACTTGTAGCGATGTAATTTCTTGTTGCAGATATATAAGAGTGATTTTTTTATCATTTGAAGGTATGAGTATGCGAAGTGTGTGAGTCCTTTGTGCGAATAATGTTCAGATCATTCGAAGGCAAGGCAGAGTGTGAAGAAGAGTGAAGAAGTATTCATGTGCTTAACTAAAACTGTAATCAAGCATTAGTAGATGTTATTTTTCTCAATTCAAACCTGGATGGTTGTAATCTAAATATTTCTATAATACAATGTGTCTTCCTTTGTAATTGAGCATTGAGCTCTAAGCAGTGTATCTGAATGCATGTGCATTCCCCATTTGTGCTTCTTATAATTTTAATAGGGTATAATCTTGTGGACTAGCCTCCACCTTGGTTTTTCCCATAATAGGGTTTCCACGTAAAAAAATCTTGGTGTTATGTGTGTTTCTGATGTGTTTTTGATTCATGCTTTCATTGATATTGATCAGATCTGAGAATAAGGATTAATAAGTTTAATAAGCTTGAAATTTGGTGACAATTGATTCACCCCCTCCTCTCAATTGTCTTCCCTTGTGTTTCCAACACATTAAAGGGTGGAACACTTTCCACTTTTGGTGGCCATCTCCACTTTTGGTGGTTAATTCATATTAGTTGGATTTTCCACCTCTATCATCTCCTTAGTTCTATATAAACTCACTACCTAGCTTGTAGTTTCATATGTATTCTAGCATTATCTTGCATTGTTGCACTATTTGACATACATGTGCCTTGATGCATATAGACATTATTCTATAGATTTTCTTTGAGCTCCTAATGCAATCTTGTCATTTTGACATTTGCACATCTCTTGGAATCTCGAGTTTGTAATTGTTTTATTTCATTTACAATTTTATAGCTTATCTCTCTCATAAAATATCTTGGTTATTCAATCTATTTTGAATATTTCTAATAGTTTTGGAACCTCTTATTTTGGTTTACCATCATAGTTTATCTCCCTCAAGTTGTATATATTGGAGCCATGAGAAGATAGTTTCATATTGAGTTATTTGTAGGTATATGGGTGCATCTATGTTGCTCAAATATTAGCAGCGAAGTGTATTATAGTGTATCTCTTTTGTGAAGATTAATAATATACTTGTCCTCTTTTCTCATGTGGAGTTTTTTCTCAAAAGGCTTTCTCCATGTAAATCTAGTCTCATTTTATTTTATGATTTTTCTATTATGTTGAATCTGCAATAACATACATATAATATGATTTGGTAAATCTTATTTTTAGATTTTGATTCACATACATAAGCTAATGTTGCATCTTTATTTTACTTTATTTTCAATAGTTAGAACTTTCCATATTTAAGAACTTTACCCAAGACCAAATATCCAATAGCTAATCATAAAGTAGGAATTTGAATAACTAATACATGAAACTTATATCAAAATTACTTATTCAATACAAGGAAAAAGCTATAATATAAAGTATACAGATTTCAAATTCAATAAGGATGAGGAAGAGATAGGACACACAAAAATAAGAGATTGCTTTAACTAAGTTTATAAATCTGAGTGGATGAGGAAAAAAATAGTCTCATGAAATAAGGAAATAGCATACTTAATTATCTTATCCTAGACCTAAGTAATAAAAATAAATTACCTAATTAAACATGATATAATTAGGTACAATTAAATAATTACACCAATAAGTAATACATTATTAGAGAAGAGATATTTTGATGGTTTCATTTCAACTATAAATATTATCAATATGAAAGAATTAATTAGTAACATTGAAGAGGACTCAAAAAAAAATTATGGTGTGGTCACATCCATGATCCATTATGTGTTGCTACCACCTCTAGGATATATGGATGTGGTTATTCCTCTATAAGATGGCTAATGATCACTATGCAAAAAAAGTGACCTTTTGGCCATATGACATGACAAATAGTAGAAAGAAGAAAAAGGAAATTATTAGCTAATATATAAACAAGAAAACATCAATTTTGGAAATATTTATTAAATATTCTACATGATATATTTATTCTAAGTGTTGGTGTCATCCACCTCCTAGGAGCACCATCTGCAGCAAAACACCTTCACAGATATGAGAGAAGCAAAATCTATTTCACCAGAAGAGAGAATGTATTGAGATGCTATGAAATACGTAATGTACAGAATGCCTTATAAATGCATGAAAAATAATGACGGGTTGGAAAACTACCCACACAAGAAAACCACCCGAGTGATTAACCTAAGTGAAAATTAACACACTAACAACCCCCCTTAAGTGAAAACTTAGGGAGAATGAAGATGCAATATGGATCTTAGCTACACAACCATGTTAGGTACCCATTTACAATACAAAAAAGAAATCTCTCACAACTAGAGAAAAGGAAAAAAACCCGGTGGGAAAAAACCTATTGATGTGTGTTTTGGCACAACAACATGCAAACAAAATATTGCTATTTTGTTTCTCCTAAAAGAGAAAGACAACACATGGATGTCTCAGCTCCCAAGGTCTTTGTAGTTGGTTCTCAACTGTTCTGATGTCCCTCAGTGGTCAATGTAACAGTAATATTCAAGGGGCCTGTTGGTGTGAGCTTCTCGATTGTTCTAAGATCAAGAATGGATTTAAACCTACTCTAACCAGGGGTTTTAAAGAAACATAAAAAGATAGGTCAGAGCTTTGGAACAGAAAAGAATGACAATTCTTCTAACTTAACCAGACCTGCTACCTTTCAAGGAGTTTGTTAACTAAACCTACATAACATAAGCAAACTTGTGATTGACACACAGCCTCTTTCATTCACAGCGCTAATTCAAATAATAGATTTTAAGTTACCATTTAAACAAAACATAAAATAAGACTTAAATCCTTGAAAGATCCTCAAATCAAATGATTAACTTAAAACAAATATCATTCAGGAACACAATATGAAGTAGATTAAACTCTAATTGCTTCTACTGTCAGTAAAACAAATAAGCAATATTTATAAAACTAGCACAATCACCAGTGTACAGAGAATCTATGTCTCCAGATTGTTTCCAACTAATCACTAAGTGAACTTGGAAAATACATTACAGTCTATATTGAATCTTACTACTAGAAAAGAAGACAAAAGAGCTCCCATTACTGAGAATTAGGATGCAACTCTATCTCCTTCTGTTAACTAACTAAACTCCTAGATTTTCTTTCTAACTATCTATTCTAACACTGTATCTTTTCCTTTTCTTCCTTCGTTTTCTCTATCTCTAATAGTCTTGTTCTAAAAATTCTAACCCTTACAAAGAGGCAAGAATGGCCATTTATACAGAGTGTGTACCAAAATAATGTGTTGTCCCCTGCGCTAGGGTTTACAAAATATCTGCTTCCAGGAGAGTCGGCTCTCAGATCTTTCTGAAGAGAGTCAATGTTGCATTTAATGCGAGGCTCTGTTATCCATATTGAAAGATAGTTCTGAGGATGACCTTAGATCTTTTGCAGCTGCAGCCTTTACTCTCATGTCCTCATGTCCACCTTTGAACTGCATCGAGGCTACCTTGAATGCTGCAGAATATCACCATTAATTTTGATCTACCTTCATCAATGGTAGATACAGTTGTCTCAATGAGTCATAGTTTCTTCATTCCTTCAGCCTCCTGCTCTAGACCTCTCCGCACGTTTGACCACACCACTAAAAACATCATTGGGCATCCTTGTAGATCTTTGTATCACTCGAGCCAATCCATCGGCATCTGTTCTCAGAAGGAGTCCATCTGGTTTGCATTATGTCGGTCTCCTTCAAGGTGATGGTCAATCGGTCAATGGCCCATCCCAGCTCCTTCTAATTGGATGATCATATGCCACGCCAGATTCCTAAGCAGTCAAGAGCGGTCCACCTTAAATCGCATGTCGGTGAGACACTTATCGTGTCTCCCCAATGCGATTTCGTCTTATAACAATTATCAGCATAGCGCAAACTAGTCGATGAGACCCTTCGTCGAGCTTCAGAAGTCACATCGAGCTCATTTTTATGTCAGGAAGACAATCTTGTTTCAGGGAGACCTTACCCCGAGCTCCTCTTCTCTTACCGATCTCACTTTGTTATCGGCGAGACCCCTATCAGGTCAGCAGGACGTCATGTCAAACTTAAGATCTTTCATCGAGCTCACTTTGTATTGACAAGACTCCTTCAATCTCGGGGAGACCTTATGGCGATACCCTTTGTCTCCCCGAGCTCATTTCCTTATGGCCAGACTTTGTCTTCTCGGCGTGACATCACACTGAATCTCCTTTATCCTCTGGCGAGCTCCTCCGTGTCACTAAGACTTCCTTCAATCAGTGAGACTTTACACTGACCGAAGCTTCCTTTTGTCAAATTCTACTGTCGCCAAGACCTCATCGGGTCGACAGGACATCCTACCGAACCCACTGCATTGTTCAGAGCAAAAGATAAAACATGGAGAAATAGAGGAAGCTCCCAAAAGCAAAGCAAATAACCAAAGGCAACAAAAGCAAAAGAATGGGGGACACATTTTGTTCCAGAATAAAATGGGGTGGTTATGCAAGGCATAACAAATGGCGACTCAGCTGGGAAAATGGTTTAACCATTTTCAAGAAGCTAATGGATTCAGCTACCCAGAATCTTTGGTTCATGAATATCACAACTCTAGTTAGGTCAGTTATAACAAGCAAGGTTGAGCTAGAATCTCAAACGTAAATCAACATTAGCTACCCCTGAATCTATGTGTGTGCTTGATAGTGCATCATTCTTTTATAAATTTTTCTTAATCTTTCAAGCAACAATGTGCAAGATTTGAGCTACATGAGTTGATTTCCTTTCATGCAATGATATCCCAGGCATTGCTCTGCTGCCAGTCAGGCATCCATAGCCCCGATGGAGATACCTCTAGTCTTCTCACAGCATTGCTCTACTGCCAGTCAGGCATTGATAGCCTCAATAGAGATACTGGAATCACCCATTCATATTGAATCTTTTTCTCTTTCTCTTTTTTTTTGTTTTCTCATAGAGTTTTTAGATATTTTATTTAATTCTTTTTCAATATGTCAGACGTTTAACATCTGATCTAGGTTGAAAACTACCATGGACCTCATAACAGCACTTGGGAGATTAGATTTTTCACTCAAATCTTACAACACCACAACTCTAGAAAAAATATACGACTACAAAGGAGATGATCTTAATGATTTGTGGCAGATTCAAAGGAGATAACCAAGGTTATTTACTTGGCACCTTGTTTTCAAGACCTTCCACAACCTTTATTGACAATGGACATGAAACAAAGAGTTTAGGACAAAGTCATCCAATCAGAAAGCCTAAAAAATACCTAAACCATTTTTTTCTCCTTGTGACCATAGTATACTTTAGATAACAACCCACAGTTTCAAATGGAAAGGACAGATCAACCCCCAAAGAACAAAACAAAACACAAACCATAGAACAAGGGAAGTAGAAAGACAAAAGGGAAAGACAAACAAATAAACAACAAAATATTTACAAACAAAGAGAAAATTATTCACACAAAGAGCAGCAGATAATATACACAGAGACTATTTACAAGCAAAAATTATTTATACAAATGCATCACCCAGCAAAATGCCAACTTCATGATTCAAAATAGTGTTTAAGAAACTGTCCATTAATAGGTAATGGAACAAGTTCTCTAGTGAGACTACTCAATCGAAAAGCATTTTCTCCTAGGATCTCAGCAATCTGATAAGGACCTAGCCAGAGTTTGTCGAATTTCTGGTGACTGCCTTTCTTTTCACTAGCTTTATCCCAGAGCAACACAAGGTCTGATATCCAAAAGGCTTTGATTTTGGTTCTTTTTTCAAACCAATGTTTGACAATAGCTTGGTGCCTAAAGAACTGTTGCAAGGCAGCATCTCTTCGTTCTTCTAATTTCAACAAAGCAGCTAATCTGACTTCTATCCTATTGTCATTAAAATAGAAATTCTGCATGAACTCAAGGATAGGTATCAGCAAATGGATAGGGAAGACAGGCTCTTGGCCATATACCAGCTTGAAGGGTGAAGTCTTTAGAGCAGCCTTAATCCAAGTCCTATCTACCCATAATGCAAATCTCAGCTGGGTGTGCCAGTCTCTAGGGTTATTTTCTAACAGCTTCTTTATTACCACTAAAAGATTCTTATTGGTTGACTCTACAACTCCATTGCCTTGTGGGTAATAATTTGAAGAATACTTCAAGACAATTATGTGATCATATGCCCAAGAAATAAATTCAACGGAAGAGAAAGCAGAGCCATTGTCACATACCAGAGCGAAGGGTACCCCAAACCTTGTGGTGATGCATTCGGTGAGGAACTTGATCACTACCTCTATTGTGTTGTTCTTGCAGGGTATAGCCTTTTTTTGCCTTGTGTAGTAATCAATGGTAGTTAAGATGAATTTATGTCCTGCAGAAGAGTTCGGGTTAATCACTCCAATAAAATCCAGTGCCCACTAGGAAAATGGCCTTACCTCGTAGATGGGCTGCAATGGCATGGCTGCATGACGTTCCTTTGATATAGAAATCTGACAGGTGTGACATGTCCTCACATGATGATGGGAATCTTTGAATACATAGGGCCAATAATAACCAGACCTGAGGATCTGGTGGACCAAAGAATCTGCAGAACCATGCCCTGTGCCATGTTTCCCATGAAACTCAGAGATCACATGTTTGGCCTCTTGTTGATCAAGGCATCTCAGGTATACTCCTTTGAATTTATTCCTATATAGCAACCCTCCTTTGAACATATAATGAGAACTCTTCAGCCTCAAGGCTCTCCTTTGAGTCACATTCATTCCTTCTGGACAATGATTGTTGAGCATAAAGCAAATGGTATCAGCATACCATGGGTCATTAGAGAAAGTCTAGGTTGTGTATTGCTGACAAATGATGTTGTCACAAGCACTCGCCATGGACTCAGACAATCCTGTACCTCTGACAAGTCTCATAGGGTGCATCTCTAGATCAAACTCCTGCAAGATGGCCATCCACTTCCCTCTTCTTTCTCCCAGCTCGTTCTGCATCAATAAAGACTTCACAGCCACGTCAGAAACCACAGCAATGATTTGGCTTTTGAGAATGTAATGTCGAAACTTCTTGATAGCACGAACCAGCATGAAAGCTTGCTTCTCAAGGGGTGGGTATTTTATTTCCACATTTTTGAAAGGAGAACTCATAAAATCAATCGGTCTCTCCTCTGCCTCTTCCCTTTGTTGAATTAAGACAGTTGCACACGAGTGTTCAGAAGCAAAGGAATAAATGTAGAATGGTTTCAAATAATCAGAACTGGTGAGAACTGGTGCTTCAGAAATGGATCACTTGATTTGTGAAAAAACATCCTTAGCCTCCTCAGTCCACTCTATTTTAGCGTCCTTTTTCATCATTTCATTTAGGTGTTTAATGATTTCAGCAAAGCCTGTGATGAACTTTCTCACGAAATTGATTTTCCCGAAGAAAGACCTCATTTCTTTCTTGCTTCCTGGCCTGGTGATCTTTAGAATGGACTCAACTCGACTTGGGTCAATTGATATCCCTCTCTCAGAGATCACGTGTCCCAAAAGCTTTCCCTTTGAAACTCTGAACACGCACTTTCTAGGATTCAAGGAGACGTCGTACTGGATGCACCTTTGAAGAACTTTGGCTAAGTCGACAGCATGGTTCAGTCGATCTTTGGAGAACACTGTCAGGTTTTCCATGTAAACAATAATGCATTTTCCAATTAGATCCTTAAACGCTATGTCCATGGCGCACTGAAAATTTTCCCCAGCGTTTATCAGACCAAATGGCATTCTTCTATATGCGAACGTACCCCACTTTGTAGTGAAGGTTGTCTTCATTCTGTCTTCACTATTGACCATTACCTAATTGTATCCAAAATAGCCATCCAGGAATGAGATCATCTAAGATCCATTGATGGTCTACAAGACTTCATCCAGAGGAGGAAGCGGGTAATTATCCTTTTCTGAAGCCCTATTCAGATTTTTGAAGTCGACACATAGCCTAATCTCCCTGTTTTTCTTGCGGACTGGGACTAAGTTAGCCACCCACGTGTAATGGCACATAGGGAAGATTATCCTTGCAGACAACAATTTCTGGACTTCTTTAAGGATTAATGGCTCAATCAAGGCATTGACAGGGCGCTGCTTCTATCAGAAGGGTTTAGCTTCATGCTTCAAGGGGATAGTGTGAGTCATTATAGTAGCATCGAATGTTTGTAGGTCTTCATACCCCCAGGCTATCGCAGTAATATCCTTTTTAAGTTCCCTCAGTATGTCTTCTCTAATTTCCTCAGGGCAGGCTTTCCCTATATAGATATTCCTTTCAAGGCCAGAATTAGCTAGGTTAACTATTTCATATTTTCCTCCTTTGTCTTCAACTGATATCTTCTCTCGAGCCCTTAGGTCTAAGTCAAAAATTATTTCCAAGGCAACCATCCCTTTAGGGATTCTATTGCTCTTTAAATTAAGGACCCCTTCTACATTGCAATCTTCAGGGCTCCAATCTCCTTGGTCCCTATTGGACTCATCAATAATTTTCCCCTCAAAAACATCTGAGCTTGCTAAGAAAGAAAGAATATGTTTATTATCCTCAAAGACTTGAAAGTTCTTGATATTATCAGGAACAACTGGAGTGGACATTAGTTCTACTGAAAATCTTCTGAGTTTGGAATCTTGCATAGGTTCTAGGGTGCTTGCAGCAACAGCCAATAAATCAGCTACTTGATTCTCTTCCCTAGGGATCAAGCTAATCTCGAAGGCATCAAAGTCCTCGATCAAGTTCCATACCCGATTTCTATAGGCTACCAACCTTTTTGTTGTGACGTGTATTGGTTGCGCACCTGCTTGATAACAATTTTTGAATCTCCCTTGACCATCAAGGCTGTGACTTTCTTCTTATGTTCGAACATCAGTCCTCGTGCCAGAGCTTCATATTCTACCATGTTGTTTGTGCATCCAAATTTCAACCTGTAAGAAGCAAAGAAATATTTCCCTTTCAGGCAGGTTAGTACAATTCCAACACCATAGCCCGTTTTAGATTTAGATCCATCAAAGGCGAGGGTCCACAGTTGATCATGGGTTGGAGTTGATTCTTTTGAAGTTGTTGCGGGTGCTTGAGCTAGATGAGTCACAATTGGGGCTACTTGATCTTTTGTACCAGGTATAAGGAAAGGATGCTCGTAATCTCTTTAGGTATACTTTCTGATTCTGGCTCAGTTGTATCATCTGACCTATGGCTATCCTTCTGGCAGTCACTTGTTTCTTTGGTTAACCCCTCAAGTTCTAGTATATTTGTGAGTGCAGGGGTGTCAAACAAACCTTGAGATGGCCCCTCATTAATCTACTGATTTAGACATGTACCTGAGGTAGGTTCAATTTGACAAGGAACCTCCTTTGAAGGTATCCTATCTCTGGTTAGCATTATTGATTCCTTGGCTTTCAATGAGAAGCGGTCTGCAATGGTCTCAGGATAACTTGAGCTAGCTTCCTCAGCTTGGGCAACATGTTTTAAAATGTCAATGCAGGGTTGGCACGTTAATTCAGAATGGTTTTGATAATGTACCCTGCACCAATTAGGGAGTAGGAGGCTTTGCAGATCAATATCCTCCCCTAAGACCAGCTGATCCTATTGTAGCTTTTTGATCAATGCTTGTTGGTTTTCATTAATCACAGAATCAGGGAATTTAGGTATTGGCAGTTCCTTAGGGTCTAGGACAGAAAAGGTTAAAATTTCATCTCTCTTATAAACACCTATTCTAGTTTCAAAATAGGCTACCTCATTGTGGCAATCATATTCAGTGATGATATGCTTGAGGCGAGGCTCACTCTCAATCCTAATCTGTGTAGGAATCCCTCTCCATGGTAGCCACATATGTGAAAAGTCAAGGGAAAGATATCCCCCTAAACTTTTCATCAAATCTCTGCTCAGCAGCATACCATAGGTCTCGAGAATGTCTTCTACTTGAATATCTATATTCGTTAGGATCCTAGGGTCGGATCCTACTTGAACATGTATTTTTCTTAATTCCCCCACCACATTAACCTCTATTTTTTCAAGTTGAATGACCTTCTTATTTGTCTAAATGGGGTCCAATCCCAACTTCTTGCATACAGAAAATGGCATAACATTGCCAAAAGCTCCTGAATCTAACAGACAGTTGTGAAGGTTCTTCCCACAAATTCTTAAACTTAAAAGAAATGGTGGAGTACCTACCTTGTTTCTGTATAAGGATGCATTCACGTCCCCAGCAGGTGCCACCTTGTTCTTTCCTTTTGGCTTGTTAGCTTGCTCCAAAGCTTTTAGCACTATTTCCCTTTGAGCAGGGCACCACTTTAGAATATCAAAATATGACAAAGAAGTTTTTTGTTTCTGCATCTCACAAATAATGTCAAATTTTGCATTACAACTTGCACTACCTTTGAAAACACCAAAGGAATTACCCTTGTTATGGAAGTCAGGTGGGCCTTGTGGTGGAGGAGGATTATTATAAGCACTTTTATTTAGAGGCACTATGTGATTAGGAGGTGTTGACGTAGTGAATGGCCCCTTACTTTGATTTCTCAGGAAGTGTCCTCCCTTCATCTAAAAAGCTTGGGCATCATATGAATCCTCCTCTGGTTCATTCTCTTCTTACCTTGGGAATGAAGGTTCCTCTTCAAAAAAGTCATAAGTCATTGTTGTTTCTACTGAGTCACCTCCTTTGTTGGAATTCCCTTGGCAAGTTTGGGCGTCTTCCTGTGCCATTTTGACCATCTTCTCCACTTCAGAGCATTTCACCTCAGAATGGGCTGCAGTATCATGCAGCCTGCACTAATTGGTCATAAGATTGAGGTTAGCCACATTTGCAGTGTGTGACCTCTCTTCATTTTCCTGATAGTTGTGTGAAACTCCACCATTATTGGGCCCAGTATTCCATTGTTTGTTGTTATTTGGCCTTTGGTTATACCCTCTATTCTGATTTTGATACCCTTGATTAGAGGAGTTTTGGCCTTGATAACCCCTTAGGTTGTAATTATTATGATTCTGATAGTTACCCTGATTGTTGCTATTTTGGGAGGGATTCAATCGAAGCTGAGCCATGTCATTTGTGACTTGGGACAGCATTTTCTTCAAGGTTTCTACCTCATTTGTAAGCTGAGTTGTCTTTTCACTCTCTACACTTTTGGCAACAAATGGCTGATCACCATGATTTGATGTTCCAATTTGGTTAGGATGACCATGGGAACTTTGAGGAAGGTGTGATTGCTGAAAGAGATCAGAAGTCCTAGTAGCAAAGAATGGAACTGGTGGTTGGGTTTGCAATTCATACATAGGTCCATAATGGGAAGGAGACATCCCGGGGACAGTGTTGAATAGAGGAGTTGGGCTATGCATCTGATATCCTATTGAAGGGAAACCTCGCCCCAAGCTTCCTTGTTGAGAACTGATTTTTTGCTGCAGCTTAATAGCCAAGTGATAGACTTTGGATAGAGAATCAATATCAACTGCTTGATATGTCCTTTGCAAGAACAAGCCAAGAAAAGGGTCTATAACCCTAAAATATGCTTGAATAGCACTATTTTCAATAACTAGATAGGGATCTTGCAATCTCCTATACATCCACTGGAACCTGGTGTTGAATAAGGGAAAAGATTCACCTGCTTCCTTCCTTATAGTTGCAAACTGATGGTATAAAAGGGCTAGATCCACATACACCCTAAACTGATTAATGAAGGAATTTTCCAAGTGTGTCCAGGTCAGAATGGAACCTTGAGGAAGATTAAGGTACCAATTGTATTCCATATCCCCTAAGGAGTAAGGGAACAATCTGCAAACTACATCATGGTGAGCTATTTGAGCTCTGGTACAAGCATCCTTGAAAGCTTGTATGTGCTCTTCAACAGTTCTTGATTCACCATGGATGTACTTGGGACAAAACTTCTTAGGGTTCTTGGGCATATCATGAAAACCTCCCAGAATAGTCCCTAATGGAGAGGGATTATTCTAAAAGATTGCTATTGGTGGGGGTGGTGGTGGTTGAGCCACCTGTTGTATGGGTTGAATCAGCTGTGATGACAATTGAGATGAATTGGATGGTGGATTAATGGGTATCCACTGGGGTATTGGTGAAAATCCTAGTGGAGTGAGTGGAGCTGATAAGAGTGGAATAATGGTTTCCACAACCTTATGATTCTTGTGTCTTGTTGGGGTCTTGAGTTCTATGAAAGATGATGGATTCCTAGTTGATTGAAGAACTCTGTGGGGCCTTTCTGAGGAGGATGACCCGGTTTTATCCAATTTTCCCTTCTAGGCCCTCCTAGTGCCAATTCCTGTTGACATGTGTTTTGGCACAACAACATGCAAACAAAATATTGCTATTTTGTTTCTCCTGAAAGAGAAAGACAACACATGGATGTCTCAGCTCCCAAGGTCTTTGTAGTTGGTTCTCAACTGTGCTGATGTCCCTCAGTGGTCAATGTAACAGTAATAATCAAGGGGCCTGCTAGTGTGAGCTTCGAGATTGTTCTAAGATCAAGCATGGATTTAAACCTACTCTAACCAGGGGTTTTAAAGAAACATAAAAAGATAGGTCAGAGATTTGGAACAAAAAAGAATGAAAATTCTTCTAACTTAACTAGACCTGCTACCTTTCAAGGAGTTTGTTAACTAAAACTACAGAACAGAAGCAAACTTGTGATTGACACACAACCTCTTTCATTCACAATGCTAATTCAAATAACAGATTTTAAGTTACCATTTAAACAAAACATGAAATAAGACTTAAATCCTTGAAAGATCCTCAAATCAAATGATAAACATAAAACAAATATCATTCAGGAACACAATATGAAGTAGATTAAACTCTGATTGCTTCTACTATTAGTAAAACAGATAAGCAATATTTACAAAGCTAGCACAATCACCAGTGTACAGAGAATCTATATCTCCAGATTGTTTCCAACTAATCACTAAGTGAACTTGGAAAATTCATTACAGTCTGTACTTAATCTTATTACTAGACAAGAAGACAAAAGAGCTCCCATTACCGAGAATCAGGATGCAACTCTATCTCCTTCTGTTAACTAACTAAACTCCTAGATTTTCTTTCTAACTATCTGTTCTAACACTGTATCTTTTCCTTTTCTTCTTTCATTTTCTCTATCTCTAATTGTCTCGTTCTAAAAATTCTAACCCTTACAAAGAGGCAAGAATGGCCATTTATACAGAGTGTGTACCAAAAGAATGCGTTGTCCCCTACGCTAGGGTTTACAAAATATCTACTTCAAGGAGAGTCGACTCTCAGATCTTTCTGAAGAGAGTCAATGTTGCATTCAATGCGAGGCTCTGTTGTCCATATTGAAAGATAGTTCTGGGGATGACCTTAGATCTTTTGCAGCTGCAGCCTTTACTCTCCTGTCCTCATGTCCACCTTTGAACTGCATCGAGGCTACCTTGAACACTGTAGAATGTTACCATTAATATTGATCTACCTTCATCAATGGTAGATACAGCTGTCTCAATGAGTCATAGTTTCTTCGTTCCTCTAGCCTCCTTCTACTCCAAACCTCTCTGCATGTTTGACCACACCACTGGAAACATCATTGGGCGTCCCTGTAGATCTTTGCATCACCCGAGCCAATCCATCATCATCTGTTCTCAGAAGGAGTCCATCTGGTTTGCATTCAGTCGGTCTCCTTCAAGGTGACGGTCAATCAGTCTATGGCCCATCCCATCTCCTTCTGATTGGATGATCATATGCCACGCCATATTCCCGAGTAGTCAAGAGCTGTCCACCTTAAATCACATGTCGGTGAGACACTTATCATGTCTCCCTGATGTGATTTCATCTTATAACAGTTATTGGCATAGCGCAGACCAATCGATGAGGACCTTTGTTGAGCTTCAAAAGTCACATCAAGCTCATCTTTATGTCAGGAAGACAATCCTATTTCGGGGAGACCTTACCCCGAGCTCCTCTTCTCTTATCGATCCCTCTTTGTTATCGGCGAGACCCCTATCGGGTCGGTAGGACGTCATGCCGAACTTAAGATCTTTCATCGAGCTCACTCTGTATCAGCAAGACTCCTTCAATCTTGGGGAGACCTTAGGACGATACCCTCTATCTCCCCGAGATCATTTCCTTACGGCCAGACTTTGTCTTCTCGGTGTGACATCACACCAAATCTCCTTTATCCTCTGGCGAGCTCCTCTGTGTCACTGAGACTTTCTTCGGTCGGTGAGACTTTACACCGACCGAAGCTTCCTTTTTTCAAATTCTACTGTCACCAAGACCTCATCGGGTCAGCAGGACATCCTACCAAACCCGCTGCATTGTTCAGAGCCTCCCCGAGTTCTTTCTATTTCCCCGAGGTAGAGCTTTTCGGCGTGACCTTCTTTCTTCACCAAGACCTTTTGGCGATACCCTCTATTTCTTGGTGAGCACATTCTGTATCGCCGAGACTTCTTTAAGTTGGTGAGAGATTACACCGAGGGCATCATCTTTTGGTGAGAGCCCATTTTGAATGACTGTCGGGGAGACCCTTCTGTAGTTATACCGACATGTATTATTTTTGTTCCAAATGTGCTGTAACATTCTCTCATCGGGGAGACGTCCCACAGATCTCCTTATGTCTCACCAAGATGCAACTTGAGTCTCATAAGTTTACCTTTGTCACTGTGACAATCTAATTCTCTCCCTGATGAGGCAATACTTCGGTAGTCAGCAAGACATCAAGTGCTCGGCAAGACCACACACCGAAGAAGACAACTTTTGCCGATACATGGATCCCTCTATTTCTGGTCGGTGAGACATATTGATTCTCTCACCGAAGATTGCTAATAGAAGTTGCTTGCACTGTGTCAGTGTGACTTGAAGATTTCGGCAAGACCATACATCGACGACATAACTCTCGCCGAAGTGTTAGCCTGGTTCTTGCTAGTCAGTGAGACATCAGGCCCTCGCCGAGACCCTATCCCGAAGTTAGAATCTCCTGCCGATATGCATTCTCCCTATCGCCTATCATTGAGACATAAAGCCCTTGCCGAGACCTTTCTCTGAAGGAAACATCTCCCACCAAAGGAAACTCCAAGTCGTCGAGACAATGGTCGATGTCCCGCCAACATGTGTTTGCATGTGAAAACCACTCGCTGTGACATCTCGGGGGTCTTGTCGATAGGCAACACAAATGCCTATCGACAGAATGCATTGGTAGTTGGCAAGACATTCACAAGGTCTTGCCGACTTTCTTCTTAGAGGAAAAGAGTGACCAACTGGACTGAGGAATGCATTCCAACTGAGCTCCCTTGGCAAATATCATCATGTGTGCGATTTAATCCTGTAAAAGAAAGGCTCGCATTAGCACTCAGAAGCACATAAGGTATATTATCATAAAATACACCATTCCTTATCATTATTTCATTGAATTCCTAGCAAGAAGAAAACCAACTTAGGCTAAGATAGGACCAGAATTAGATCAGAACAAAAGATAAAACATGGAGAAATAGAGGAAGCTCCCAAAATCAAAAGAAAGGGAGACCCATTTTGTTCCAGAATAAAATGGGTTGGTTATGCAAGGCATAACAAAACCCCTCTCCAAAAGAGAGAAAAGAAAACAAAACAAGATGCATGGATGGAGGACTCAATCACATCCTTCGGGACTATATACATCATGTATGTACAATCAACAACCCCCCATAGGAAGGAAAAAATGAGACTATATAGCCCCCCACAATGTGTAATCACCTACAAAAATGGTAAGTGCCTGAAGACAAAACATGATCTGGAATGTCGACAAACAAATTGTCTCCCTTTTGGAAGAAACAAAACCAAATACAAATGTAGGTATGCCTCCCATTGTGGATAGGAATTGAAAGAAAGAAGCATGAAAATGCATGATTATGTATCTGAAATATGCTCATGTGTCACCAATATCTTGGAAGATGATGCCACGAACCAATCAAGAACATGCCCAATCACAATAGGAGGTGATAAACAAGGTACCACTAGAAACTGATCTTTAACATTCTCCATAGATTGAGATGGAGTGACAACAGTCAAGTGCAATAACTATCATCAAAGAGGAGAGATAACCCCTCAAATATGTCCTCCAAATATAAAATGTGAGACTCCACAAAAAAGAAACCAATGTCCGACAAATAGGAATCCCCACTAGGAAGACAATCATAATATTTTTTCTCAGGAATAATGGTAGTACTCAATGAAGGTGGATCAACTATTTCTAACAAATAATCAAGAACCTCTAAAGCAACCACAACCTCATCTGAAGTATCAACAACCTCCAAAGGATCACAAGCTTGGTTTATCTTCTCTAAAGAACAAAGAGACACACTGGTATTGGAAAGAGGGTCATCAAGAGATGGCGAAGTATTAGGATCTCCATATGATTCTCAAAGGTAAGTCCAAAGAGCATGAGGGCTCTCAAAATGACAAAGTGAATCCAAAAGGTCCTCATCATTGATATGCTCAAAAATAACTCCATAGACTCTAGCCCTAAATCATTTCCAAATCGTACACCTACTACGTGTGTCTAGAATATAAACTTCATTATACAAATATGACAATAGATTCTCCTCACTAAGATGGGAGAAAACAACATCACCCCATTACCTAATGTTCCATTTCTTTAAAGAAGCCATTATAACTTAACAATTCTTCAAAATTTCAAAGATAGTCTTTTACAAAAAACTTCCAAAAAAGATTTAAACCTGATTTAAAATTGCTTGATCTCCATGCTGACACCAAGCAATTGTAGAGAGCACATCCACATTAATCACTGCACCTCTCAAAGTACCAATGTTAAATTCCACATGATCATTTTCCCACACCATCCATGCAGACACCAAGCAAAAGAAAGGGGGACCCATTTTGTTCCAGAATAAAATGGGGTGGTTATGCAAGGCATAACAAAACCCCTCTCCAAAAGAGAGAAAACAAAACACAACAAGATGCATGGATGGAGGACTCAATCACATCCCCTGGGACTATATACATCATGTATGTACAATCAACAACCCCCCATAGGAAGGAAAAAAAGAGACTATATAGCCCCCCACAATGTGTAATCACCTGCAAAAATGGTAAGTGCCTGAAGACAAAACATGATCCAATGTCGACAAACAAATTGTCTCCCTTTTGGAAGAAACAAAACCAAATACAAATGCAGGTATGCCTCCCATTATGGATAGGAATTGAAAGAAAGAAGCATGAAAATGCATGATTATGTATCTAAAATATGCTCATGTGTCGCCAATATCTTGGAAGATGATGCCATGAACCAATCAGGAACATGCCCAATCACAATAGGAGGTGATAAACAAGGTACCACTAGAAATTGATCTTGAACATTCTCCATAGATTGAAATGGAGTGACAACAGTCAAGTGCAATAACTATCATCAAAGAGGAGAGATAACCCCTCAAATATGTCCTCCAAATATAAAATGTGAGACTCCACAAAAAAGAAACCAATGTCCGACAAATAGGAATCCCCACTAGGAAGACAATCATAATATTTTTCTCAGGAATAATGGTAGTACTCAATGAAGGTGGATCAACTATTTCTAACAAATAATCAGGAACCTCTAAAGCAACCACAACCTCATCTGAAGTATCAACAACCTCCAAAGGATCACAAGCTTGGTTTATCTTCTCTAAAGAACAAAGAGACACACTGGTATTGGAAAGAGGGTCATCAAGAGATGGCGAAGTATTAGGATCTCCATATGATTCTCAAAGGTAAGTCCAAAGAGCATGAGGGCTCTCAAAATGACAAAGTGAATCCAAAAGGTCCTCATCATTGATATGCTCAAAAATAACTCCATAGACTCTAGCCCTAAATCATTTCCAAATCGTACACCTACTACGTGTGTCTAGAATATAAACTTTATTATACAAATATGACAATAGATTCTCCTCACTAAGATGGGAGAAAACAACATCACCCCATTACCTAATGTTCCATTTCTTTAAAGAAGCCATTATAACTTAACAATTCTTCAAAATTTCAAAGATAGTCTTTTACAAAAAACTTCCAAAAAAGATTTAAACCTGATTTAAAATTGCTTGATCTCCATGCTGACACCAAGCAATTGTAGAGAGCACATCCACATTAATCACTGCACCTCTCAAAGTACCAATGTTAAATTCCACGTGATCCTTTTCCCACACCATCCATGCAGACACCAAGCAAAAGAAAGGGGGACCCATTTTGTTCCAGAATAAAATGGGGTGGTTATGCAAGGCATAACAAAACCCCTCTCCAAAAGAGAGAAAACAAAACACAACAAGATGCATGGATGGAGGACTCAATCACATCCCCTGGGACTATATACATCATGTATGTACAATCAACAACCCCCCATAGGAAGGAAAAAAAGAGACTATATAGCCCCCCACAATGTGTAATCACCTGCAAAAATGGTAAGTGCCTGAAGACAAAACATGATCCAATGTCGACAAACAAATTGTCTCCCTTTTGGAAGAAACAAAACCAAATACAAATGCAGGTATGCCTCCCATTATGGATAGGAATTGAAAGAAAGAAGCATGAAAATGCATGATTATGTATCTAAAATATGCTCATGTGTCGCCAATATCTTGGAAGATGATGCCATGAACCAATCAGGAACATGCCCAATCACAATAGGAGGTGATAAACAAGGTACCACTAGAAATTGATCTTGAACATTCTCCATAGATTGAAATGGAGTGACAACAGTCAAGTGCAATAACTATCATCAAAGAGGAGAGATAACCCCTCAAATATGTCCTCCAAATCTAAAATGTGAGACTCCACAAAAAAGAAACCAATGTCCGACAAATAGGAATCCCCACCAGGAAGACAATCATAATATTTTTTCTCAGGAATAATGGTAGTACTCAATGAAGGTGGATCAACTATTTCTAACAAAGAATCAGGGACCTCTAAAGCAACCACAACCTCATCTGAAGTATCAACAACCTTCAAAGGATCACAAGCTTGGTTTATCTTCTCTAAAGAACAAAGAGACACACTGGTATTAGAAAGAGGGTGCTCAAAAATAACTCCATAGATTCTACCCTAAATCCTTTCCAAATCGTATACCTACTACGTGTGTCTAGAGAGTGACAACAATCAAGTGCAATAACTATCATCAAAGAGGAGAGATAACCCCTCAAATATGTCCTCCAAATCTAAAATGTAACTCCACAAAAAAGAAACCAATGTCCGACAAATAGGAATCCCCACCAGGAAGACAATCATAATATTTTTTCTCAGGAATAATGGTAGTACTTAATGAAGGTGGATCAACTATTTCTAACAAAGAATCAGGGACCTCTAAAGCAACCACAACCTCATATGAACTATCAACAACCTTCAAAGGATCACAAGCTTGGTTTATCTTCTCTAAAGAACAAAGAGACACACTGGTATTGGAAAGAGGGTGCTCAAAAATAACTCCATAGATTCTAGCCCTAAATCCTTTCCAAACCGTATACCTACTACGTGTGTCTAGAATAGAAACTTCATTATACAAATATGACAATAGATTCTCCTCACTAAGATGGGCGAAAACATCACCCCATTACCTAAAGTTCTATTTCTTTAAAGAAGCCATTATAACTTAACAATTCTTCAAAATTTCAAAGATAGTGCTTTTACAAAAAACTTCCAAAAAAGATTTAAACCTAATTTAAAATTGCTTGCTTGATCTCCATGCTAACACCAAGCAATTGTAGAGAGCATATCCACATTAATCACTGCACCTCTCAAAGTACCAACATTAAATTCCATATGATCCTTTTCCCATAACATCCATTCTGAAACTGAGAGTATTTAAATGGCTAAAAAAAATCAGAGGCAACCAATGTGGGATTATTATTTGCAGCCAAGGTAAAAAACCAGTGAATTTTTTTTACCCTGTGAGAAAAAAGGAAACCCTAAGCAAAAGATTTCATAGCAAACTTTATAAAATGTAAAGTTTGAAAAAGAATGATGGCTAATCAAATACAAATTGATCCTCTGATAGGGCCTCTCCAAATGTTGTTGGATTTGCAATTCTGAAGGCTGCGAAATTTGTAAAGTCTCCACCAATCAGTACATGGAGGGGGTGAAATTCATGGATCAAGACCTACAAATCGCAGCCTCTATGAGTGGCCAAAAAACCCACAGGCTCCTCCTTCTGCATGCCTCTAAAAAAAAATGCCTTTCTCAATGAAAACGAGCTTCTTGAGAGAAACGTGCCTCTCTCAGCAAAAAATGCCACTCTCAATCAATCGATCTTCACATAGCAAGTCTAGCTTTCCAACCAAAAAAAATGCCTATAGAAGAAAAGACATGCCTCTGATGGATAGAAAAATGCCTCCACACAACAGGACGCCTCCAAACAAGTCCCTCTTGCCAATTGATGGTGAACAAAACTTGGCCTTCTTCAATCAAAATGTTGCAGGATTGGGCCTTCAAACGCCAACTCTCCAAGCCAAAATAATGTAAATCGCATCCTCCCAAAGGCTTGCATGGCCTGCCAAAAACAAGTTTGTGGCTTCCACATAAATCACGCCACCTATAGATAAATTACAACCTAATGAAGAGTATCGGCCTTTGGTAGACACAATCACCCCTCCACAGCAAAAAATTGGTCTTTTGAATAGAAAATTGGGCCCTGAGAAAAAATGCACCTCCAAACAGAAATTGGGGTTGCAATTGTAAATTGATGTCTCTCCACCAGACCAAATCAATGTCAAAAAAAGGGGGCCCGTATGCAAGTCTCGAGCAAAAAGGACCCCTTCACAAAAACGTCTCCCAAAAATCACGAACAACAGAAAAATGAATAATCAAAAATAAATATGGAAAAATAAGGCAATTTTGAAATTTGAAAATTTTCAAATGCTGGAAAAAAATGATCTTAAACACTCCGATGAAAACGTTCAAATGAAGGATTGCAGAATGGTTGGCTCGAATGGTTGGCTCTGATACCATGTTGGTGTCATCCACCTCTCAGGAGCACCATCTGCAACAAAACACCTTCACAGATACAAGAGAAGCAAAAGTTATTTCACTAGAAGAGAGAATGTATTGAGATGCTATGAAATACATAATGTACAAAGTGTCTTATAAAGGCATGAAAAATAATGACGGGTGGGAAAACTACCCACACGGGAAAACCACTTGGGTGATTAACCTAAGTGAAAAACTTAACACACTAACACTAAGGTTATTAAGGACCTAAATAATCAATTAAATAAAATTCATAGAAGATGGGGATCAAGTGGCATGCCAATTTCTGTCAATATTTTTAAGAGTTATATAGTTTTTCCTCAAGAATTCCTCAGTTATGACTAACCCAATCTATGTTAATTTAATCATAGGTGGCTTCTTCTTATCTAGCATATTCACCCCTGTCAATCACAAGTTGAACAATGAAACTTCAGATCCAATAGTTGACTATTGAGAGCTAGCACCTTGATCTTTAGGTTATGAGAATTCATTCTATTAAATTTATTTTTTCCAGCTATCCTCATTCTTTTATGAGATTCACTAAAAAAAATCTTGCATTAAGGCTTTGGTGTTGGATAACTAAAAGGATATTCTCAATTTTTATGATCTATAGATTATCACCAATAATAAGTTTTTGGTAAAATAAGATACATGACACTTTGAGTGAAGCTTTAGTGTTGTATCTAGATTTTGATAGACTCCTTGAGGTCCTTAAATAGGTTGACCTCAACAAATTCCATTTCTAAGGATAAGAAAGAAAATATGTGTTCTTTCTTAGAATGAATGCCATGTCATAGTGAAGCCACAATATGGTACCAAAGAGGCCATAATGAAAAGGGGAAACTAAAGAATTTGACCAAGACGAGGACTTAGAGGGAACATTATTTAAAGACAAAAATTTCTTGAGTGTTAGAGGGAAAACAAATAAAAAAGTATGAATGTGTTGAGGACCATGCTAAAAAATGATCTTGTAAATATAACTTCAAAAACTAAAAAAGAAAGAAACAGTTAGTAAGATTTTAGATGGCCTCGACATGGACCCCATGAGTGACCCAAGTGGAGTTGGCCTAATTCCTTAGAATGCTTATATAAGGATTTTTACTAATAAAATACCTAACAAGAGTACAATTATCAATCCATTTACAAGCATTGTCAATACCATGAATAGAAGAAAAGATTCTAGATTAGGAGAGTTGCCTCATGAACAACTTTCAATATGAATTTAGTAGGGAATTTGAAAACCACTTTTTTTTTCATCCAAGCAAGCATCCCTAACATCAAATGCTAGGCCATTATGACTAGCAACCATTTAAATAGGAAAAAACAGCTTGAAGGAAACTTTAAAACATTCAATAAATGTAGAAATTTCTACACTACAATACAATTTGAAACAATCGTGATAAAGATAAGAGAATGACATGAGTATTATCATGCAAACCAAGTCAAGCCAAAAACCCTAGCAAAGTTGAAGGTTTTGTTTACCACTATGATATCATATGCCATGCAATAAACAAGTACAAAATAGTACTATTATTTCTATTCTATATTGCAATGGGATGATATTATGAACCGCTTTCTTTTATCTTAACTAGTGTTATTGTTTAATAATAATAATAATAATACTTTTTCCACATAAATGATGTGTTGATATTGCTTATTATTAATTTATTAATTCTAATCAAATTTCCAAAACTATGTTGCAATTTACTTTCTTTTATTTTAACTATGTTAAATTTTTCTCCGTCTTAATTATCTTAGTTATGATATTTGTCCATCTCCATTTATGACTTACATTTAATATATAAAAAAAACACAAGTGACAAATCTCTAACATTAATTACTAAAATATGTTTCCTTTATAAAATTGTGCTGTAAATTTTTAAAAAATTACTAAACCAATCATGTACTAATCAAACCAGGCAACACTTATTTCTATGATTATTAAAAAATATTGATGTTAAAATGCATATTATTTAAATATAATAAATCCAAACTAAACACCTTGAAATTCACATTTTTTTTCATTTTGTAATGCAGATATTTAATATTTCTAAGCTACTTAAAGAGAATCACGAGAAATAAATTACTTATATATCTTATGCTCAGACTCTGACGTGCATCTGATTGCAGGGCCTCAAGCTGGAATTGTCAGGTAGCTTTCGTTTTTTATTGAATGCAAACAAATAATAACACAACCAAAAACAACTTAATGAACGCCATCATTTTCCCTGTACGATGAACAGACTAAGACCATTGATACCTTCGTATATAAAAAAACAGATAACAAGTAGAATATTATCAATGGCTCTGAGCATTTGGTAGACACACACAGACCAATTAAGAGAACGAAATTTCAGACAAAAGAGAATCTCATTCCCTTCTTGGGTTAATCATCAATACCCTCTATATCTTCTTGGGTTTACCATCAATACCCAACTGGTTTATGGCATCTGGGTTTTCTTCTTTCTTCTTATTTGCAAGGTTAGAGAGATTGGAAATCCAAATTGAAGGATCACATGGTTCTGAGATCAGATATCAGTATATTTGGAATTTGATACATGGATGAGGCATTATTGAAAGCTGCGGCATGCATCTGTATCGTTTTTGTAGTTGTTCTGCCAACTTTTCTTATCACTGCAATGTGTCTGAGAAGAAATACATCCTTTACCAGAGCCACCCATGATCCAGAGTTGGGGTGGGCACAAGAGGATCCCTCAAATGTGGATTCTGAAGGCTTGGACAGAAAAGTAATAGAGGCTCTGCCAGTATTTGAGTACAAATCACAGGAGGGGCACCAGTGTGTGGTCTGTCTGTTTGATTATGGGGATTCTGAAATAGTGAAACTGTTGCCCAACTGTAATCATTACTTTCATAAAGAATGTATAGATGTATGGTTTCGTTCATGCACTTCTTGCCCTGTTTGTAGAACCAGTGTGCAGCCCAATATATCTTCAGGTTTATTGGACATGGAAAAAGATAATGGGAGAGATAGTTCATTACCAGAACAGCCCATTTCTTCAGACATTTGTTCTGATGCAGTGGAAGATCAGGTCGTAGTAAGTAAAGTGGATCAAGGAACATCAGGTGCAACTCCATTGTCACAAATTGCTATCCCTCTTGGAAATGCTTAAAATTTATCAAAAACTAGAGTCATTTTGAGATTCATAATATTTTTGTGGATATGATTTTCTTGCCCAATAAAATGGGCATTATACTTTTTCAGATAGGAAGAAAGTATGAAGTCACTGTTGGTTTTATTGAGTGAAAATGTGTGGGAAAATGATGGTAAGTTTCAACTTTTGCATCTTAAATATTATTTAGTTTAATGGTTAAACAGTGTATATTTAGTAATTTAACACCTCATCTACATTAAAAGTGGTAAACATTTGTTCTATTATTATTGACTAAAATTATTATTGATCAAAATTGACTTTTAACTAGATGATGTTTTTAAGAGTAGTCCTAATGTAGACAAATTAGTTTTTATTTTGTATTTTCTAATTTTAACAATTGATTAAATTTTGAGAAAATTTGATTCTACTTTTATTTAGGATCCACTTAACAAGCAAAAGCAAAGAATCGAAAAGAACAAAAAAATATTTGCAATAAAATATAAACATTTTGTTCATTGAAGTAGGTATGTACATGTTGAATATGACTCTTTGTAGAGATACATTCTCTAACCTATAATAAAATAGTGAAGGTGGCATTTGCATATTCATGTCATTTTTTATTTAATTTTGTGTTTATTTAGAAGAAATGTTTTTATATATGCAATGTCATTAAGTTAATTGTGGTATTTGTATGACCATTGCAACTTTAGCCATGACAAGGGCCTGGCCTTGATCCACCTTCTAAAAGTTTTTTTTTTTGCTTTTGACTTAGAGTTGTATGATTATAAAGCCATAGTATTTGCAGCTATTAACAAGGCTACAACTGAACCCTCTCTTTTTTTCGTTTTTTCAAGAAGTTGAATATGGCACCTAAAGGTTTCTTTAGCCATTATTCTCCAAGGAAATATAAAATATTTTAGTAGGAATATTCATGGGTCTTTTTCAAACACTCAAAACCATTGATGATTAGATGAATCTCTATTGGAAAAAATTTTCAAGGGTAGAATAAGAAATTAGTTTTGGGGAAGAGGATCTATTTTTTTCTTAGAGATAAGGAAGGATAAAGATATTATTTTTATAAGTGGCCCATATTTTATAGGGGAAAAGGGAATTTATTTGAATAATTGGTCCATGGATTTTAATCTAAAAAATATACCTAATACAATTCTTGTTTGGGAGAAACTTTATCCACCTCTTAATTTTTTTCATGATAAAGTATTGGCTATTATTGGCATCACTTTGACTCATTTCACTAACAAGGATGAGTCAAAAGAGAACTTTGCATGTGTTCAAATATATGTTGGACTATATTTGGATAAATCTCTTCCTAAAGTCATTGAGCTAAATCTGAATGGCTAGTCATATTGTAGAGAGGTGATTGTGATTAGTTTTCTTTCAAATGTAGAAAATGCTATGATATGGCCACTTTGCCAGAGATTGTAAAAAATAATAAATTTTCATGCACCCCAAAATTCTCGACACACTTTCATCATAGCCAAAGAAATTCTAGCAAAGCAATGGTCAATTAAATGAAGCCATCAATTTAGGTAAAGCTATTGATGTTTAAAATAGATTCCAATAATTGGGAGAAAATTCTTAATGTTCCTTGGAAGAGGATTTGTAGAATCATTTGGAAACCAAATTGAGAGAAATGCATAGGGTGGAAGAACATGAAACCTATTTGAAGGGAGAGCTTGAAGCTGTTTTGAGAGTAAAGCACTATGTGGTAGAACAACATATGTACTAAAAATGATGAAAATAATATAATTAAAAATAAAATACAAATGCTTGATAATAATAAGATACTTTGAGAAAACTACTTCTAATAGACTTCAAAAAGAAATGAATTCACAATATTATGATAATAAACTAACCACTACATCCTCTATATACTATACTTAAGTGATCGATGTCACCCTAGGCATACCTAAATACCTATATAAGATTATATAAATGATCATATAGTTTAATTAAGGGTTATGATAGCCATAAGTTGGCTACACATTCTATAAGACATGCTATTGGCTAAGGTAATAACATGTATTTTCTCTTAAAACCAACATTAGCTTCAATGTTGACAATCCTAGAATGGTTCAATATGAACACTTCATCTTCTCATTTTGTGTATTCATTGATAAATTTATTCCACTTATAGTACTCTATGGTTATACTAGTCCTAAGCTTATTTATATGTGTTTAGACAGCATCCCCATTTTTTTAATCCTATTATTGGACCATTTTAATGATTTTCTATTATAGATCATTGTTTAACATTTTACATTTCTATAATAAGATTCACATCCTACTCTATTTGATGAGTTATGATTTAAATTGGATTAGGTAATATACCATACCAAGCATTATTATTATATAAATATAATTAATAAATTTTACATGTCAATGATATAATTATGATTCTATTATATATGTAGGCACTAAAATTATTCCTCCTAGCCCTAATCATCATCATGTCATTTCCTAATTACATCCATTTTACATAGTATTAATGAATCAACACATTCATCATTTATTAATCATATTTAATTAACCATTTATTAATCATTTATATTTTCCATTTATCACAATATTAACTTAGTAATTCCCATTATCCATTTAATTAAATAATAATCTAAACTTATCTAATTAAATGCACGAATAATCCATTTTCAAATAAATTCTTTTTAAACCTCTTTAGTTAATTCTTTCTTCCATCAACAGTTAACTCCATCTCATTTTTAGAATCTCAAGCTTTAATCCTCAATTAGCTCTAGGGTATGTGCAGGATCATCATGGAAAAAATAGGCCCTTAAGTGGCAAAAAATTCAAAAAAAATAGAGTTAAGCAACTTGACATAAAAATTTGAATAAGTTATCTATATTATTTCAAAAATATGTAAGAATAGAATTTGTATAAAATTGAATGCATTTTCTAAACTACTAGGTTTATTTAAAAAAAAAATCTATTTGGTGAAAATTTGAAATTTCAATGCAATAGTACTTAAATTTTAGGGAAAAAATAAGAAGTTGGTGTTTGTCTAACCACCCTAACCACAATAAAACGATAATATTTTTTTATAACATTTTAGATACAAGTAGAGAACCCATGTACCAATGTGATGCATTTTTTTTGTAATTTTTCCAAGTAAATAATTAATTATGAATTTTTTATTACAAATTTTAAAAAATATAAAAATTCGTACATGTCTGACCACCTTAACTTGGTCAAAAGTTCATGAAATTCGCCTCTTTTTTTTTAATCCTATAGTATGCGAAGCATAGAATGTGAAACATGTTTGGATTTAAAAATGTGATACCATTTGAAAGCTATAGATATTTTTCAATCAGCCTATCAATGAGGACTTTAGTCATTCTTCAAATAGAAAATGAATAATAATTAGTTATTAAATTCAAAGTAAAGCATAATTTATATTGGTGGAAAGTTGAGAATCTCCTTTAAAAACCCTTTTCATTTCATTAATTTTGGGTTAAAAAAAAGTCGCCAACCACATACCCTACACATACCCATCAATATTGCCACTTTTTGGCCCATCATGATCCTGCACATACCCTCCACCTTCATTTATAAACTTTTTCTCCATCCATTAATCAACTTAATCTTTGAATGAAGACTTGTTCTTCATAATTATCAATCACTTGAATTTAAAAAATGTAATATCATCTCCTCATCACTTCAAAATGGAAATTTTCCCTTTTTCAATTGACTTGACTTCACATTCAGTTCAGTTAACTTAATTATTTATTATCATCCTCATCTCCTAGTTAATTTTTCATCCAATATTATATAAATAAGATCATTCCTTCATCATTTTATATCTCACACTTTATGCAAGTCTATTCTATCAAAATCAAATCAATGTTATGTTATTGAGTCACATCCACATACAAACAAGATGAAATAAAAACTTTCTTGAGGTTTTTAGTGGGATCAATTGCAATTATTTTAACATGGAAAGTTGGTTATGAGCTAGACATTATGGAGCAACCCATTTTTTAAAATCATATATCAAAAATCATGTGAAATTCTAGTTCTTCTTTTTCAAAATTCAAAAAAACATAACTTGCAGATAAACCATCATTTTTTGATGAATTTTTCAAAAACAATTATCAAAATTTTATAAGGAATCTCACAATGCAATTAATTTTTCAATTTGAAACACCTTATTTAACTTTTTAAACTAATCATCTAATACAAATCCCTCTTTTTGTTAAAGAATAAAACTTGAAAAATAATCCTTTTAAAATCCAAAGAGAAAAACCATAAAACTCTTAAGAAATTTTTTTTGTAGGATGATTTCCAAAAGATAATTTTATACACAATTTTATTTGTCTATGTTCTTTTATTCCTATGCATCTTTTCCAAACTACTACTTTGTTGTATTAAAATGTACAATACACATTTCAAATTGGTTAATAAAAGAAAAAATATGTTAAATTAATCTCGAATAAGTGTATGTTTGTGTATGCTATTCTTTCACACGCTTGTGTGACCTTGAGAATCAAAAACACAACTTATTTTTATTTTAAAGAGCCTATTTAGAGATTTCATCACCCTAGAGGATGACCTTAATTCTAGTTTTTTCCATAGTATAAATAGTGGGGGATGAATCAAAAGACACACCTCTTGGAAGTTGTTATTTTATCATTTGAGCTTAGCCTCCAAGAAATTTATACCTTGGGGAAGTGAAGAAGAAGGATGGATTACCCTCTTCTTCTAACTATTTAACATTTTTTTCACTTTCAAATTCATAGATTAGGCCTCATGTGTCCTTGTGGAATTTTGAGCATTCCCCTATAAGAAATATATAGCCTAGATAAGACCTTTTAGGAATATTTAATTATGGTGCAAGAGACATGGATCGCCCCCTAAATTTGTAGTGTTCTTCCATAGTGGGGAGATAGAGCTAGATTTGTGTAAGGCTTTAGCCTCCAAGGTAACAAACTATGCATATGTGGTACATGAAATTGCATTCCTTATCTATCCATCAATTAATAGATAAAAGTATCTATGGGCCCACACTAGGAGTCACTCCTACTTGATTAATTCAAGGATTTTTGGTGTTTTTTCTATGCTTGTCATGTTAGATTAGAACCTCCTCACTTAAATCCAAATGGGGACCTCATCGTTTCAACCTTAGATTTTTTTAATCTTTAATCTTTTTCTTAGTGTAAGCTTTCAAAAACCAAAATATTATTTGATTTCTTTTCTTTATTGTACACTAGGATTTAGATTTCAACCATTATCCACTAGCTCAACCTTCCTTTGCATCCAAACCCAAACTAGAACCAACTTATCCATCCAAATCATCCCAATATCCATCCTAATCCAAATGAATAACCATGCCTTCATATTACCTTTTTAATATCCTTGTCCAAACTAAAAACCCATTCTTTGATAATGATGAGTCTTCTGGATCAACTAGAGTAGACCCCTATAATGATAAAATCTTAGAATATGTGTCATCCATCCATGTTTCATCAATACCAACAACCCACAATCCCTAGTATCATGTCCATCAATCCTAAAAACCAACAAACCATAATCTATAGTCATCCATATATTTACAATGCACACAAAAAATCACAATCTCTAGTCACCTATCTATCTACCATTAATACTAACAACCACTTTTCCAACAATAGACACCTTTTCAAAAACCATAATATTTACTTACCCATACATCTACCCTCAATACCAAGAAACCATGAGTTTTAATCACCCATCCATTATTCCTAAATATCAAGAGCCAAATAGCACAAGTTATACTCCTAATCCTCAATGCACATACATTGGCCATCCTCATCCCAACCTTGACAAGAGAAACCAAGCTTCAATCCAAAGCTTTCCTCAACACCAAGCCATATCCCATTTCACTATCTCCCACCCATATCTCAAATTCCCATCCCCATTGTCAAACCAATAAAGTCATATAGCCTCCACCTCCTATTCCAATCCTTCATCCACTAAACCATTACAATCCCCACCATAACAATCCAAAAACCCATTCAATAAATAAACCTCTAGGGATTTTATCCAAGGACTAATATAAAATGTATTAAGCTCTAATACACAAACAAGGTTATACCATCTGATCACATCACTAGTCCTATCCAATCCAAATATTTTGTTGACTATGCGGTCCTTAATTTCAAGCCCTCAAATCCATTCATTCTAACATCCATAAGAATATAATATCCTCATCAACTCTATGTTTGCAACTTAAATATTCCTTCCATGTACTATTCACTAGCAATATAATATTCCAATCCTCCCTCATATCATCCAATTAAATTTGCATGTGTTGAAAGAACTTGGTCAAAAGCATGCCCAAATGTGCCCTATCCTAAAAAAAGATCATTTCCATGAGAAAGAGACCTTAGATCAAACACCATCATACAATTCAACAAAAATATTTGATATCCAAGATAGTCCAATCTTTTATCATAATCTTATCTCTAATTCCATCCAAGAATCCCCTATAGATGATCATGGCATCCATGATAATCCATTATTTGACCAAGATCCCATATTTGATAATAACATCCAGGTTGATTCAATATTTGATCAAGATCATATGATTGATTAAGAAATATAATATGATCCCCTTATCCACTTTTATTCCATGCATGATCAAAAACAAATTTGATGTCATTTGAATTCCAAAATATTTCATTTCCCAAGATGAGATACTTGTCTCCCTTGGACACATAGATAATAAAAAAAATGCCATAGACCACATAAAATAGGTTGATAAATAATCTACCATGGATCACATCAACATCCCAAATTATCAAGAGATAATGAGCATGACCAAGGATAGATTTCTAGCATCCTATCAACTAGGATGATATACTTTTTTCAAAGTAGGATTTATTATAGAAGAGAAAATACCAAACATTAATGGTTTTCAACTACACAACATTGGGTTCTAGAATCTTTCTTCCCAAAAGAATACCCCATTGCAAAAGAAAATAGAGTATGTAGTATCAAGGAAGAGGATTAGGCCTACATGAGCAAGGAATTATAGAACAAGTATACTTTTGTGCAAATCCTTGATATCCTGAGGTCTTGGTTATTCATAGGTCAACAAATCTAATGATGTTATTGATAACTCCAGAATAATGAGGGGAAATTAATCTATTAAAACCATTAAAATAGGGGCCATTTGTAGTCCTTACTATAATATTTCTACTAATATTCCTTTTTTGCCCACATCATAAACCATCATTCCCAATTCCTTAAACCCACCAATTGGAACCAACAAAAAATAAGTCTTATAAAGAAAAAGACAAAATAAAATGTCAAAATCCATTCCATCTATAAATCTAAATGGACACATGAAGTCAAAATGAATCCTAAAGAAAACTAGATCAATTAAAGCCAAGTATTCAAATCCAATAGTTAGTTAAAATGTGAAGCCACAAAGAAAAAATGCATCCTACATATATAACAAGTGTCCACCTCCTTCAAAATGGTCATCAATCTCATCATGCAAGGCATATACAAATGTTGGTTTCAAATACACTCACAATAAAAATCCAAAGTCTAAACTCCATCCACCATCCCAAGTATGGAAAATAAAAATTCCTACATCTAAAGTGTCAAATAATCCATCCACATCAACAATTACCCATCATAATCCTTGACATATTGTCTAAAGTCGAAAAATCCTACTTCACAAATCCACTATGTCATGGAAGAAATACTTTATCTTTAGGACTCTCATGGAACTTTATCATGATGTACATATTTGGTTAAGTCCAACCCTAGTACTAATAAGTATCATAATAACATCCATAGGTTGTATACAAGTTCCATGATCTTGACATCTCCTCCATATATGTCACTGTTAGAATATCATGACACCAACATATATATCAACACCATAAAATGGACCAAAACAACTAGTGAGCATATAAACATCAGTACCATCTACAAAATACCAAAAAAGTAAAAATACAAAAATACAACAAAAAAAAAAGCAAAGAGAAAATTTTCCCTTTGGTGAAAACCATTTCTATGGTGCCTTGGGGTATTCACCATGATGAAAACCTAGAAAATATGTGGCATGTGTAACAATAAAAAATAGAAAAAATAAACATAAAAATCCTTCCAATTGTCAAAACCATTCTTATGCACTATGGATAAGTACCATGATGAAAATTAGGAAAATAGGCATCATGCATAATGTTGTGTAGTTTTGCACACACGCCCCACTTGGAGTAGGGACCCTCTTTTTGATTTTGGATGTCTCTTGGACCTTTGGTTTTTATTGGATTTATCCTTTTGAGATCTTGGGATGTTGGTCTTGCTTGACTTGGTCTTGCCCTAAGGGTTGAATTGATCAAACTTGGTTTTTAATGGAAGTTAGGGTTTTTCCCTGGATCCGGGATTTTCCGGTTCGCCCGAATTCTCCTGGGTCCTGGTTCATCGCCTGTCAATGTTGGATTTTCTGAAGTTTGGGTTTCTACTTGGATCCAGGATTTTTTGGCTCAGGTGGATTTTCCCGAACTTCGTCGGAGTCCCGAAGGGTGCGTTATCCACGAAATTCGTGCTCACCCGGATTGTCAATTTGGCTTGGTTTTTTCCAAAATTTCATTTTGGGCTCGGGTTTCCGAATTTCCTCATTATGTCTTGTCATTCATTAATGCTTGAAGTACGTCTTCTCTGGCGCGAGTGCGGGTGGATTTAAGGATTTTTGGCACTCTTTTGATTTCATTATTAATTTACTATTTGCTCTAGCGCCTGAGTTTGTTCTTCTTGAGCTTTGGTTGTGGGGTTCGAATTGCTTATGTGTGGAATGTTTGTAGCAATCTCTGGTCTATTTGTGCTTAGTTCAATTATAGATGAATGTCTATGATTTGAAAATCTGTATGCCTTAGAAGATTGCACCTTTCTTGTGACATTGCATTGTGGGTTAAGCAAGAATTGGTTATTTGAGATTGGTCCATTCTAGGAATTTATCATTTGCATTGTTCATCCTATAAATAGTTTATAGTTTAGATTTCATTACATCTCTTGCACCCTCATCTTTTGTTGTTTCCTTATTATTTTGGTTAGATTTAGGATTTAAGATCATCATATTGCAAGATTTGATAAATTGGAAAGATACAGTTTGCTTGTAGTAAGGTCCAATTGTGATTACCAGCATTTTCACATATTATCTGAGTTGTTTATGCATTTTCATGACCTGACACCCGAGATACCTTGGGGTGATTTTCAGCAATTTATTGTTGAAGATTATCTTTCAAGAGAGATAGAATATCATTTTCTGTCTGAGTTGTTGCTGTGCAGAAAAAACCATCAACAGATTAGCGCTAGAAGGAGGGCCTGAATGAGCACACTGGATCATTTCTTAAATGCCATCTCTCTGGAGAGATATAGAAGGAATACCAGATCTACCTCAAGAGAGGAGGATTTATAGGAATTGCAGTTCCCCACTAGGTCAAAAAGGACTCGAGAAAGGGGAGAATCATCATCGCCCATCCCTTCACCCATATCGTCTGCATCTTCACTTCCAGAAGTTGAGGCCATACCCATCCCTGAGGCAGTTCCTATTCAGCAATCCCATCCTATCATTAATCAACCACAACCACCACCCCCACTCTTGCCAATGGATTTCCTTACTAATAATCCATCTCCCTTTTTTTTCAATGCCTACAATGTTATGCCCAAGAACCCTGCGCATTTATGTTCAAAATTTCATGTTAATGACCCAAACATGACTGCAGAGGAGCATATTAGGATCTTCCAAACCTGTCTCAAGGATAGAGGGATTGTCCATGAGGATGTTGCTTGTAGGTTGTTTCCTTATTCACTAGGAGAAGAGGCCTTTTACTGGTACAATCACCTCCCGTTTGGTTCAATTCTTAACTGGAATGATCTTGAAACTGCCTATTTATAGAAGTTCAGAATACCTATTAGTTCCAATGAATTGTATCTGCAATTCACTAGATTCAAGAGAGAAGTTAATGAACCAATATCTAGTTTCAATAATAGGTTTCACCGAGCATACACCAGACTTCAAGAACCTTATGTTTTAGACAATAATATAGCCCTGGGAGTCTATTATGAAGCCTTGGACAGTCTTACAGCAACCTTTCTAAAGTGGAGACCCAATTCGTCGGCTAGCCTAACTGATGCCTATACAGAAGTTGTTAAGCTTAGCACAGATTTAAGACAACATTTGACCGGACTGTTGCCTTCTTTAGGACCAGTTGCACATCCCAATTAGGTTCAGGTAGTGAATCAAGCACTCGCTAATCATACCCCAATCATGAATCTGGTACCCCAATTACCTTTGGTACCACATTCTGGTCTCCCCATGAACCAGGTCTCTCTTATGATGAATTTTCCCCAACAGTAGGTTAACCAACCCCTGTATCAGTCGTAGCCAACTAGCTTCCCTGCCTATTTACAGAATTTTGAAGTGTTGCATCAGTCTATAGGATCTGCTACAATGCATGTTCCTCCTCAAAGTAATCCAAGCCAAACCCCTTATGGAGATCTAAATAAGGAAAGGATTGATGAAATGGCTGAGCAAATAAAGAAGTTAAACCTAGAGGTGACCTACTTAAGGAATCAAAATAGTCAATTACAAGCTGCTCAGAAGAATATACAATCCAGTTAGAACAGAGAATTTCCATAGGGGCAGAATTTTGACAGAGGACAGCGTAATGAAAGGGGATTCAATAATAAAAGGGGATATAATCAGGATAGGGGTTACAATAATGATAGAGGGTACAACAATGATAGGAGGTAGAATTTTGATAGAGGACAAGGTGGTGGACCAGGATTTGATAGGAGGCAATCACGGGGACAGAGCAGGACATGGAATACGGGACCTAACAATGGGAGAGTCCCCACCCCATTGGATCAACCAGTCAATCAAATTGTCAACCAATCTACAAATCAGCCAGTTAGTCAAGACAAGCCTCTCAGTGGTGTACATCTGGTTGAAGTTGCCTTGTCAGGATGGTGTAGGCTCCACAAGACAGGCCAACATTCAGAGTTAGAATGCCCAGAGTTTCAAATTGCAGCCTCCATTTTCTAGTATGAGGTGGAGAATAATGCAAATGGTCAGGAGATTGTTCCCTCTTCCCCCTATGACTCTCTTGTACTGGTATTAAACCATGCCCCTTTTCCAGCAAGTGAAGAAAAAATTCCAGAAGAGGAATCTAATCCCCAGGAAGATAAAATAGATCAAATCTGCAATGGGGATGAGGTGGCTCAGTTATTCAATGAAGAAGCAACAAATAATAATGGCCCCCTAGATCAAGAAGAGGCTTCTGTTGAAGAAGTACAGATGTTCCAGAGGCAGGGTAAAGGATATGATTTAAGAGATCTATCCCATAGGCACCCACAGACTGGGGGTCCCTTCACCACCTCCATTCCTCCTAATAACTTCAATATCCCTCCAGATCCTAATGCTAGTAATAATATGTCCTTTCCACATGTTTCCAGGCAGTACCTTGCAAAGGAAGGACAAGCTCAAACTGATCCACATAAGGAAAAAGTTGTTCAAGCAAGTAAAGATAAGGTGGAAGAATCTTCCAGGGAGGTCTCCACTAATCTAAGTGAGGAGCAAATGGCTTTGTATGTCGCTAAGAAGTTCAAGAAATTAAAGGTAAATCTTTCAGCATTTGAGTTATTGAGGTTCCTTGCAATTAGGAATGTAGTTTTAGGTACTTATGGTGCACACCCAGTGTCCTTGGATAAATCCAGTGAGGGTATCAACAAGGTTTTTAGTTCCCAGCCTGTAAAGACACAAAACCAGGCCCACAGTCAGACTAACTTGCCCCCTGGAGATAAAGGAAAGGAGAAGGACAAAACTCAAGTTGCCTAGGTTGATACTCAACCAACTTTATTTCAAGGGAAGACAGAGACCCCACCATTCCTTATCTCTGTGCGCATATTCGGTAAGAATTTACATAACTATTTACTGGATTCTGGTGCTTCTACTAATGTGATTCCATTCAGAGTATGTAGAGCTTTAGGGATTACACCCACTGACTCCCAGAAGAAGGTAACTCAGTTGGATAGAACTGAAGTAAATATGGTGGGAGAATTAAACATGATCCGCATGTAGGTAGCTTCTGACCCAAAGATTCAACAAGTTATCAATATTCAGGTAGCCAATATCCCAGATGTGTATGGCCTAATTCTAGGAAGAGATTTTACTAAAGATTTAAATGGATATGTATCTACTGATCACTCTCATATGTGGCTTCCATGGAAAAGGGTACCAAATCAGATCAGGATTGAGCGAGAATCGAGAATGAAGTATATGATTACAAAGTACCAAAACACTTCAAATGAAGTTCTAATATTAGAAGTGGGCATGGGAAATTATATGCTATCAACTCCTTATGAGGAATTAGACTTAGAGGAGGTATTGATGTTACATACGATGTCTATTGATGCAAAGATAGATTCCAGAAATGCTACTATTTTGACAGAATCCATTAAGGAAGAGGAGGAATCTGGAGACAATCAGATTAGCCTACTAGATAGCTTCCAGGAATTCATCAGATAGTGTGTTGAAAATCAAATTCACCTAGGCAGAAGGACAAGCTTTGAAGAATTACTCTTACCTAATTGGTGTAGAGTTCATAATGCTTCCCATTTAGAGTTGGAGTGTTGTCTATGCCAGACAGTAGTAGAACAAGTACAGAAATGCATAAACCCAACCCCAGTGGTCAAGATAGATATGCCAAGTCCTCAGGAAGACTATAAAGGAAAGAAAGCAATGTTGTCTGAGGAGACCTCCAGTAGTAATAATCCGAAGGATGTGATGAAGAGGACTGCAGCTGTCGAATGTTGGACTCTCATATTTGATGGATCTAAATCCAAGCATGGAGCTGGAGCAGGATTAGAATTGATTAGCCCAAAAGGTAAAACCTTCTTTACAGCCCATAAACTTCAATTTCATTGTACCAATAACGTAGCAGAATATGAGGTGTTAATTTATGGACTTCTTATGGCACTTAAGAAAAAGGTTAAGGTTCTACAAGTTTTTGGTGATTCTGAGCTGGTAGTTAAACAAGTAAGAAAACAATATTCATGCCATGATAGGAGAATGACTAATTATAGGCATAGAGTATGGGACCTCGTTGAGGGATTTGATGCCTTCAATATTCAACTGATACCACGACATAAGAATCAAACTGCAGATTCTCTAGCTCAGGTAGCAAGCACTCTGCAGCCTTTATCTTTGTCAAGTTTGAAGAAGTTTACTGTAGAATTGACCCCTGTGCCATCAGTTCCAGACAACGTTACTAACTTCCAAGTATTTGAAGATGAAAAACAGATTCTAGATTTTATTACAAACACTGATATTTTTGCTTCCCAAATCATCGACAAAATAGAACTTCAGAAAGCAGAACCAGATTTGGAGGGAGTGATAAATTTGAAGTCTCATACTATTCCAAGGGGGATGGTACAGTTGGAGTGGATTTTTGATCTAGACAAGATCAAAGATCAAGAGCAAGAGTCTAAGAAGGAATCTATCAATAGGCAGTGTGACATTTATAAATGGGAACTGAAGATAATGCTAAGAACATTTTTATTGGCAAGGTATGCACTTCAAAGGAAAGACAAGGAATAATTGAGGCATTGCGTAGCTTCTTGGATATAGTAGCCTAGATTTATGAGGACTTGAAAACTTATGATACGTCAATCATAACTCATACTATACCTCTAAAGCCAGGTGCCAAGCCTTTCAGATAGAGGCAGAGACCAATCAATGCATTACTGGAACCGGTCATACAGAAAGAAGTTCAAAAATTACTGTTAGCCAGAATTATATTTCCCATCAGGCATTCAACATGGGTGGCGAACCTAGTCCCATTAAGGAAAAAGAATGGGAAGATCAAACTTTGCATTGATTTCAAGAATTTAAACAGATCGTTAGAAAAGGACAACTATCCAGTCCCTTCATTGGATGAAGTACTTCAAGTGGTTAATGGATCTAAGATGATGTCCTTTCTGGACGGTTATTTAGGGTACAACCAGGTAATGGTTCAATATGAAGACAGACACAAGACTGCTTTCACAACTAAATGGGGTACCTTTGCCTACAAGAGGATGCCCTTTGGTCTCATTAATGCAAGGGTTACATTTCAAAGGGCCATGGATATTGCCTTTAAAGATATCATAGGCAAATGCATCATTATTTATATGGATGACTGAACTGTCTTTTCCAAAAATAAAGGGGACCACATCTCTGATTTGCACAAAGTGTTTCAAAGGTGCAGGGAATTTGGCATATCCCTAAATCCTAAAAAGTGTATTTTCGGAGTGATAGAGGGGAAATTGTTGGGACATGTCCTATCTAAAAAGGGAATTGCTATTGATCTAGAAAGAGTGGAGGCCATACTGAAGATTCAGCCACTTGCTAGCAAAAAGGAGATGAAGTCTTTCTTTGGAAAGATCAACTTCGTCAGAAAATTCATCACTGGATTTGCTGAAATTGTTAAGCCATTGAATGCAATGTTGAAGCAAGACGCTAAGGTCGAATGGAATACAGAAGCAAAGGAGGCATTTGTAGAAATCAAAAGAGCCATTGTTGATGCTCTAGTATTGGTAAGTCTCGATTATAGTAAGCCTGTTTACATCTATTCGTTTGCTTCGGATCATTCGTGTGCAGGAATGTTGACTCAGAAGTCTGATGAGGGAAGCGAGCATCCTATTGCTTTTATGAGTGCACCATTAAAAGATGCTGAGTTGAAATATCCAAGTGTAGAAAAGTAGGCATATGCCCTGGTCAGAGCAATGAAGAAATTCAGACATTATATCCTTAGGAACAAGGTTTATGCAATTGTCCCAAATCCTGTAGTCAAGTTATTGTTGATGCAGAACAAGTTAGGTGAGCGTAGAGCTAAATGGGTAACAATGCTACAATAATATGACATTGAGATTCAACCCATGAAGTTGGTAAGAGGGCAAGGACTTACTCAGACTATGGCTGAAATGGGGCCTGAACTGACTGTTCAGAATTATAATCTTGAGGAGGTTTCCCCAGGTTGCTAGTATGATGACATAGTTTATTACTTGCTAAACCAGTGATCCCCAAGCCATCTTAATGATGTTCAGAGAAGAGCTCTGTGACTAAAGAGTGATGGTTTCATGCTAAAGGGAGCTGTTCTGTACAAGAAAAATGATGAAGGCATTTATTTGAGGTGTTTTGGGAAATAGGAAGCTGAAAGGGTGATGAACGAATTTCATGAAAAGTATGGTACTGGCCATGGTTCTGCTATTGCCACAACGAATCAGATCTTGAGGGCTGGGTATTATTGGCCCACATTGTTCAAGGACATTCACCATCATGTTAGGACTTGCCACACTTTCCAGACTTTGTGCACCATTACACTTTGGGGAAATATGTCTAATCCTTCACACTTTTTTCATAATTTTATCATCCATCCAATCCACAATATTTTCATCCATAAGTCCCTACCCACCTTGATCTTAATAAGGACTAGGGCACAAACTTCAAACACGATTTGGAAAATTCTTGACATGTCCATCAATTGGTCACACATAATTTACAATCACACTATAGCTTACATAGCACTATCTAGTACTATATCTTGGAAAAAAATATTATTCCTATGCAACATAGTTCATAGAGATCACATCCTAAATATGTCATCCAATTCTTTGTATCCCTCATATCAACCAACATTCTCTACCTAAGCAATCATTTATCCTTTTATCCTTATCACAAGACTTGGTTTTCCCTTTTCATTAGTTCTAAACCTCCAACCCAATCTACCTATCAAAAATCCCCACACAATCCATCCAATCCTAAAATAATTTCATCCAAATGCAAAAATATTAATGCTATAATCTAGCACATTGTCCAAAACATTCTTTTATTTTATTCTCATCCTTATTGCAAACGCTGATTCCCTTTAGTCACATTATCATAATTTGGATGTCTTTTCCAATCCTAACATTTTTTCATTATGCATACTTTCCACTTCAATAATTTCATCATCATCATTAATCAATTAATCAATTTATGGCTTGACTAGAGGGTATGTGCAGGATCATCATGGAAAAAAAGGCCCTTAAGTGGCGAAAAATTTTAAAAAATCAGAGTTAGGCAACTTGACATAAAAATTTGAATAAGTAATCTATATTATTTCAAAAATATGTAAGAATAGAATCTGTAGCAAATTGAATATAGTTTCTAAACTACTAAGTTTATTTTTAAAAAAATCTATTTGGTGAAAATTTGAAATTTCAATGCAGTAGTACTTAAATTTCAAGGAAAAAATAAGAAGTAGGTGTCTCTCTAACCACCCTAAGCACAATAAAATGATAATACTTTTTTATAAAATTTTATATGTAAGTAGAGGACTCATGTCTCGATGTGATGCATATTTTTTTGTAATTTTTTTCCAAGTAAATAATTAATTATGAATTTTTTATTACAACTTTTAAAAAATATAAAAATAGTATGTCTCACCACCTTAACTTGGTCAAAACTTCATGAAATTCATTTTTTTTAATCCTATAGTATACGAAGCATAGAATGTGACACATCTTTTGGATTCAAAAAATGTGATACTGCTTGAAAGCTCTAGATATTTTTCAATCAGCCTATCAATCAGGACTTTAGTCATAATTCAAATAGAAAATAAATAATAATAATTTATTAAATTCAAAGTAAATAATAATTTATATTGGTGGAAAGTTGAGAATCTCCTTTAAAACCCCTATTCATTTAATCAATTTTGGGTTAAAAAAATTCGTCAGCCACATACCCTACACATACCCATCATATCGCCACTTTTTGGCCCATCGTGATCCTACACGTACACTAGAGGCAAGATTATGTTTGTCTTTTTATCGTTGTGCATTCTTGCTTAATTTCTTATGTGTAGATATATTATTAATCTATATTTTTCATGTTCCTTATAATATATACCATCCCCAACATTTCAAATCCATAAATAATTGCAAAAAAATACAAAACATCAAAATGCATGCTTTTTAAACCTTCAAAATTTACACTTGAAACATGTTCTTCTAGTGTAAAACCTTAGAAATTGACAATAACCTCAATAACATATTGTCAATACAATCCTTTTCCATCAAATATCCTTTTAGTCCATCACTTTTCTTATACAATAGGTTTCCTTCCCTGAATAGATGTTTGTCTTAAATGTGATGTTTCCTTATGAACATGACACAAATCCATCCTTTAGTCCTTTCCACACTTTGGCATGAGATATTATTGTTTGTGCTATTTGATAGTTTCTTGTCTTTTATTTGTTTTATCTTTTATATATTTTAATCTTTATCTTTATTTATCTTTTTACCCATACTATGTGTACTCAATTTTGTCATGATCATTTAATATCATGTCATGTTTTGAATGATATATACATTGGGTCAAGGTCTAACTTTTTATATGTCTTGTGTTTGATGGTTGTTCTCTGACTCGACCAACCAAAGTAATATACATTGTGATGAGTAGGGAATCCCTTAACTTTATCATTTGTCTCATCACAAACCTATCAAGTTCATAATACACCTTGTGAGTGCTAGGGCATCCTATTGCCTATTGTTTGCTTCAGATTCATTCCATGCATTGGATTCATTGTAACCTTTTTCTTATATACCCTGTTGCATAAGATCCATTGCTATATTAAATAAATGTTGTTAACCTAAAATTTATAATAACACGTCATCATCATTCCATCCATCATCAAATTTCTTTAATATATTTTTCTTTATTTTTTGTATTTCACTTGACATTTCTTTCTTCACATCTTTTGAGATATCACCCATGTAGTTTATGCATAGATAATCTCTTGAGGGGGCATCAATCATCTCATCTTTTCTAATTTTCTATTTTTTATTTCTTATTTGACTAAGGCATATCTTCATCTTCATGTTCTCTAATTTCATCTTCATATTCTCTAATTTATAATCTTGGATGCTTTTCTTTTCTTTGAAACAATGTCACTTTGAATGTTGCTTCAAAGAGAGGAAAATTTTAGACACTAAATTTTTTCCACTTAACCCTAATCGTCATCATGTCTTTTCCTAATCATTAATTATATCTATTTTCCATAGTATTAATCAATCATCATATTCATCATTTATTAATCATCATTAATTTACCATATATTAATCATGAATCATTTATCCATTTATCATATTATTAGTAACACTCATTTAATAATTATCATTGTCCATTTAATTAAATAATATTCTTGTGTGTGAAAATATTCTCAATATGAATGTAAATTACAATAAATAACAAACAAACACATAATAAAGAACACTCACAAATTGGCTAAGGTTAAATAACATAGAATTTAGCTATTTTACACTATGTCAAACCTCCTATTTTGATGATATGACCATGATGGTTGATTCATATATTTTAATGTATGCCTACGCATAGATTTTGGCAACATAATGGTGCTCAAGTGACAAAGTGTGAAATGAGATGAAACTAGCTAAGTATTGGATATATAGGTTGGGGTGCAAATGGATGGATTTTCAAGATTAAAAGATTAAGATCAAGAGGCATGAGATGATGTCAAGTATCACATGGAGGGTGAATGAGAGGGGGATTGTACCCTTGGAGTGTGGAGAAAATATTTTCATAAGGAAATCCTTGTCCTCACACTCCAAAGGTATGGGGGTGAGGGATAATAAAGGAATTTAAAATTCCATTGGAGTACTTTAGAAGGGAAACTTGTGTGTGGGGGGCCCTTCCAAAAGTGGAAAATATCATTGAATAAGGGTACTGGGTGGGTGGTTAAATTAAGGGAAGAGATGATCTCTCTATCAAGCATGAATTAAGGAATGTTCAAGCATGAATTAAGGAATGTGCATAGGATTAGTGGGTAGATTAGGTGGGTATTAGGATTAGGATTAGTGAAAGTGGGAAATATTGGAGGATGTGACTAGGGAGATTGAAAATGAGTGAATTAGTTTAATTCACTTTTAGGGAAAAATGAGGATAAAATGAGCTAAATTAAATAAATAGCAATATTTATTTAATTTAATGGAGGAGGATGGTAATAATACATAAGACATATAATTAAAATAAATTAATTACCTTAGTCTAGGCCTTGGAATAAATAGAAGAAAATAGGGAATAAATTAATTAAATAATAAATTATTGTTTAATTAAAATAGACGATGGGAATTGGATGATATAAGAACAATTGACCAAATGTAAATGGTTAATTTCAGTTGTCTACATTTTCTCCTCTTTAAATAGCATTATAGAATAACGATGATTTAAATAAAAATAAAATATATATCCAACATGAAGAAGATTGAGTGAAATGCATGCCCCAATGTGGAGAAAATAGAGAGAAAAAATGGTTAGGGTAGGTAATGCCACCTTAAGGGATTGGATGGGAAAAAGGGGTCTAGGAAGCCTCTGAAAAGAAGAAAAGGGAGTGAAAAATTAGATACGAGGGGGGAAATGGACATGAATGAAAAAGAAACAAGGGAAAATGGAGCTAGGACGAATAAATAGGAGTAGAAAATGTGAAGGGGGGTACATAAATAGGGATTATGGGCTAATCACTATTCATTTTAGCCTAATTGAATAGTAAATTTATTGAGGAGAGAATAATATTGGAGAATAAAAAATGGTGCATGTACCAACTATGGATCGAGTGAGGGTGGTAGGGTGGAGAGGAGGTCAAGATGGCTAGATATGCAATTCAAAAATTTCTTTAGGATAGGTGTTTTTGCATTAAATACTAAGGATAAAAACATGTGTGGTAGATTCGCCTAATGTGATTAGGAAAATATGCTCATAATTAGGAAAATGCATATAGAAAATAATTTAATCCACTGTAGAACAATGAATGCATCATTTCTAAAGTAGAGAAGCAAACAAGCAAGAAAATAATGGATTTCAAAGTAATTCTACCAAAGATAAGGAAATTGTGTCGATACTTGAGTGAATGGGTAGAAAGAAAAGATAATACACCCCAAAAGGTTCATATGCATTGGATGAGGTAAATACACTTGACAAAGAGTGAATGCACTATGGGTTAGGAAAAAATTTCCATAAGGATAATGCGAACACTATAAGGAAAATACACCCTATCAAAGGGAAAATGTACTGAAAGAGGAACTTTGGGGAATAGGAAAATGTGCTCTGTTGAAGAGAAAATATACTAGGGTTAGATAGGGGAAAGGGGGTTAAAATAAAAATAAAATCTAGATTATAATTTATAAATGTTGATATTTTATTTGGAATGTGCAACAAATAAATTAGTAACATAGTGACCCATGAGAGGTGATTAACGCTTCTCCATCTTGCTATGTAGTTCCAAGATACATACTAGGCATTACTAGAGACATGTAGAGTGGCGTACATTGCATGGATGTTAGTCATTTGGGCCCATAGAGTGTTGTTGACAGCACTAGCTAAAAGAATTATGTGGCTCATTTAGGTTCTTCATATTTTCCTTGCAACATTTGGTAGAAAGTATGAGAATTATGCAAAGGTCCTTGGTTCTATAAGGAAGCTAAAGTAGTGGAACAACTTCCTACACTAATCATGAGAGGAGAATAATGCAAACTTGTATGTAAATCTTTAATAGTTATAGGAACTTAAATAGAAATAAACACAAATATCATCCATACCACAACATAATAATTTACATGGGGAAGACCCTTTCAGGAGAAAACCCCACACTCCAAAATCTGCCCAATATTATTTTAAAATCACAAAGATTAAAATATACTTGCAAAGCAAGCTTCTCACATATTATCACCACTCAGAGATCTAGAGGCAGCATGACCGCTATCAAACTCTCATAATACATCATAATACATAGCCATAATACAATGTCCTCATAAAATAGGGTTTCCTTCTAGGGAAAGTCAAGCTAATAAAAATCTAGTCATCAGATGAACAGTACTTTGTGTATCAACAATAACTTATGTTATTACAAGGTTGAGACACATTTTCTCAAAATATATCCCACTTGTTGAGCACCTTGCAAGGAAAATAGAAGGGTTTCATCATCATCTCTTAATTGTTAGGGGGCAAAAGGCCCATAATCTTTGAACACCATCTGAACTTCTCTATGTTCACAGGCTTAGTTAAATAATCAACAAAATTCATCAAAGTCTCTATCTTAACTAGCTTCTCCCTACCATCTTCAACCATATCTCTAAAAAAATGATACTGTACATCAATGTGCTTGATCCTAGCATGAAATGTTTTGTTCTTGGCTAGACATATCCCACTCTAACTATCACAATAGATTATCACTGCACCTTTTTTATTCCAATATTTGAAAATAGTCTCTTAAGCCAAATGGCTTCTCTACAAGCATGAGTAGCTGCACTATATACTCTACTTTAGTAGTGGACAAAGCAACCACATCCTGTCACTTACTCATCCAGCTAATCACACCACCAAATAAAGTAAACACATACACACTGGTGGATATTCTACTATCAATATCACCTGCCCAATCTGAATCCGCATAACCCTAAATATCAAGGGACATATCATCTTCAATCATATTACTATGATAACATAAGGAATAATCTAAGGTACCACACAAATAGATAACTTTGTTCCAACTGAAACAAGAACACACAATGGTCTACAATCCTACATATCAAACCTCTGTAAAATTGAATTGAAATACTTACTTTGGCAAAGCCATAACTTTATGTTCACTCTATCTCTTCTAATTTCCATCCCAAGAATGTGTTTGGCTACACCAAGATCTTTCATTCCAAACTTAGCAACAAGTTGAGATTTTAGTTCTGAAATCATACCTTTCCCTTTACCAATGAATAACATATCATCAACATATAATGCAATAAATAGGAAATGATAACCATCAATTTTATAATAAACACAATTATTTGATTTAGAATGCTCAAATCTCAAACTCGACACAAATGTATCAAATTTCTAGTACCACATCCTAGGACTCTGTTTCAAACCATACAAAGATTTCTTTAATTTGCAAACCAATTTATTCTTACCTTTCACCATGTAGTGCTCTGGCTTTGTCATACAAATATCCTCCTCCAAGTCACCATGAAAGAAATCATTTTTCACATCCATTTGCTCAACCTCTAAATCATAAGCAACAACAATAGAAAGAAAAAATCTAATGGATGTCATTTTCATAACAGGAGAAAATATCTCACCAAAATCAACACCCTCAACTTGAAAGTAACCTTTTGCAACCAACCTTGATTTGTAATTCTCATTATCTCCATCTGAACCAATTTTTTTTTTAATACCCATTTGCAACCAATAGGTTTTCTTCCTTTAGGAAATGGTACAAGCTCTCATGTATCATTCTTTTTAAGAGCTACCATTTCTTCATCCATAGAAATCTTCTAGGATTTTTTACATCATTCATACCTAATGCCTCTTCTACCAATCTAGGTTCATCAATATTAGTCTTCAAAGGAAAAATACATCTCCAATCATCAAGTGAATACCTTTTAGGTGATTTTCTATGCCTTGTAGACCTATGAACAAGCTAAGTTGGAGGTTCTTCCTCCTCTTCTAAAGATTTAGAGCTAGATGAGTTGTCCTCAACTTCTTCTCTATCCATGGGCCTCAATTCAAATTTCTTAGGTGTAGAAGGAAATTGAATCATATCTTCCTATTTAATTTATTCTAGCTGCAATATAACATAAGAAGGCTTAGTTTCTCTAAAAATAACACTTTTACTATGTATTTCCTTATGCTCAATAGGATCCCAAAGCTTGTATCCTTTCACACAATAACTGTATCTGATGAAGATACATTTTATAGCCTTGTTCTCCAACTTTTCTCTCTTCTCCTTTGGCACATGTGCATATGCCTCATAACCAAAAACTCTAAGATGTCTTAATGAAGGCTTGTGGCCTAACCATGCCTCTATAGGCATCTTATCAACAAGAGCTATTGTAGGAGATCTATTAATCAAGTAACAAGCAATGGTAACAACTTCAGCCCAAAACCTTTGTTCTAGACTAGTACCACTCAACATACTCCTAGCCTTCTCCATCAATGCCCTTTTCATTCTTTCTACAACTCCATTCTGCTATGGAGAATATGGAGTTGTCTTTTTTCTATGAATACCACAATCTTTACATAATCTATCAAAATCATTAGAGAAAAAATTGTTATATTTGGCTATGGAGATAGCCACCCAAGATCTAGAATCCTAATGGAAAGCATAAAAGAGAGAAAATATGACAAGAATGGATTGTATTCTCATCTATGAATGCAAGAGATACAATGAAAATGGGATGCTCATATGAGAGCAGGAGGTGGGAATATATATAACATTCCACCCAAGGGACTCAAAATATAACCAATGTGGGATAAAGTGAAAAAGTCCCTAAGTAAGCTTAACCTAGTGTGAATAGAGCTAAAGTGGATAAAACCCTTTTCACACAACACCTCCCCTTAAGTGCAACTTAGGGGGTATTAGATTATTATGCAAATGACGCAAAGATGGGTCCCAGCTACTAGGCCATATTAGGTACACATGTACATGCAATGCAAATGAAATCTCTCACAATTGAAGAAAATGAGAAAACTTGCTGGGACAAAACTCCTCCCCAAAAGAGAGACAAAATACAAAAAAGAAATGCTCTCAATGAAGAATGAGAAGTCCAAAACCCCATGTGAGGAAAAAAAACCCCCCATAAGAGAGACAAGGTATACCCCCTCAATGTTGAGTCTCTTGCAATGATGGTAGAAGCTCAACATTGAATGCTAAAGATGATCCAATCTCGTCAAACAATGTTCCTCCCATTAGGAAGAAACAAAACTGTGGATGTATGCAGGATGTCAAGATGATGAATGATGTATGGTGTCTCTAAAGACAAAGAAGCCTCCTCCAAATGTTGTCCAAAGGTATCCACACTCATGCAAGACTACAAAGAATGGTCATGCAGAGAATGAACAAGAGGGTCAGAGTGTTCCCTCACAACAACTGAAGAAGGAGCATCCTCATCAAAGAGAAGATGAATGTCATCGATGATTTCTCCCAAATCTACAAGATGAGACTTCACAAACAAGTTTGAAATACCTGTCAAGAAGTCATCCAAAGCATCCAAATCTGAAAAACAATGTATGTCCTACTACATTGAATCACAAGGAACCCAAACTATGGAATCACAAGCATTATTAGGTACAATAGTAGATGGAGGAGATGAAATGTGTGACTCAAGAACTGGATCCGATGTGAGAACTCCCAAGTTCAAGAAGCCAAATGTCTCCTCTGAATCATGGTTCATATGATCAACAGTCGAAGGAACAATGTCACCATCAGAAGCAAAATCTAAAAAGGTATACAACCGAGATGAATGATCAACCACCCCAATAGCAATGATCTATCTACTCTCCAAGTCTTTAATGATGAATGAATCAAGTGTGAACCCCACAGTCCTCCCATCTCCACCATGTGTAATCTAATATATGGAAAGAAGATTATTCGTCAAATGAGAAACACACAAAACATCCTAAAAAGTGTTGTCCCCAAAACTAATAGTCCCTTCCCAATTACACTCATGTATGAATTGTTTCCCATCAAGACAAGAGACATAGTACAAGGCTGAAATGAAGAGAATAAAGACTATGAAGATGCCATATGATGTGATGCTCCTGAATCTAGAAGCCATCTCCTTGATCCTAGACTTAAAAAGCACAAAGAGATTTTCCTTTGTTTCCTGATGTGGATGTTGAATCAGCATGACCTTTTCCCTTAGACTATTTTGAAGAAGGAGGTGATTCAAAGATTCTAGAAGGAAAATCAATCTAATTCTTTTTGAGAAAATTTTTCAACTCATCAATATCCTTCTTATAACAATAGTGTTCTTCATGTCCATCCTTCTTGCAATATGCACAAAATGGCCTCTCCTTCTTAGATGATTCTCCTTTTGAGGATTTTGATCCTTTATGTGGCTTGTTCTTTTTCTTCTTTTGCTTCTTATCAAGATTCCCTTATTCTTTTGGTACCTTAGACTCACTTTCCACCAAAGCTTGTGACTTGGAAGACTTGATTAGACCCATGTTCATTAACTTAGCTTCCTCTTGGATTAGGAGATTTACAAATTCATCTAACTTAGGATCAACATATGATGCTCCCATAAAAATTCGATCACTATGAAAGCCATAAACAAATACAGAATACTCAGGACCAAGCTTGGATAACACATTCAGAATCAACTGTAAATCCTCTTTATCAATGTTACAATCTTTTATCTATGTTCTTAGTTGTTTTATCTTGGAGATGTAGTCTTAGATGTGGTCAAAACTTTTAGCATCAAGATTCATCAAATCATTATCTATCTGATAACCCTTAATCTTATTAGTTTTACCATATAATTTTTCAAGATTTTCCCATTCCTCTTTAGGTGTTATACATGAACCAATATGAAACTACAAATCAAGAGAAACTAAGGAACATATGTATCCAAGAGTTCTTTCATGATTGATCACCCATACTGCTTTATCTTTTGCACCATTTGGTTTAGCAATTGTTTCTTTGACATGTCCAAATAAACCTTTAGATGTGAGATAGTTCTTTATTGATTGTTTCCATGATGCATAATTATATGGAGTTAGGAGATCAATTTGAGATTTCTCATTACAATAACACAAACCAAGCAAAAGAATGCAACCAACCATGGCAAGATTACCCCCCCCCCAAATCACTCAATCAAGAAACCTCCCAAGCAATATTTGATTTGGCACTTTATATTTAGTGCATTTACAATTTCCAATAGCAAGAAATACCGAGTGGACTTTATCTCAATGCTATTACAGATCCTCAAAAGGATCACATGCTAAAAATAGAACTTTGGCACAATACCCAGGGAAATAAATGGCACCACTACAAACTACATGAAAAAACATCCACTTTCAAAAAAATAATCACCTCATTTTGAGGTTTTATGCAAAAAACTTTATGCTTCCTCAAAGTTCCCAAAATGAGAACTATGCAGTGTCATAACTGAGAATCTATATTTTTTGAAAAATATCTACATCAAAATTAAAAAATTATTACGCTAGGGCATAGAGCATGAAAAAATAGCCAAGATCAAAAAAAAATGTGAGAAATGGATTATGTATGAGCAAGAACAAAGCATTTGAAAACTACCTTCAAATCTGCAATTGTCAATGGAGAGGGGCACTTTTGAAACATTCTGATTCAGTTTCTGCAAAATATATAACCTGCATGTAAAAACTAGTAATGGCCTAGATGGCTTTTTCTATTGCGAACAAAACCCAGATAGCAGATTTTCTTTAAAATATACAAAAAATGTGGATCTAGTGTAAAACAGATGCCTTTAGCAACAAAAAATGACCCCAACAACCAAAAAATGGCACACAAAAGTAGAATCAGCTACCTAAGGCAAGAAAAGGAATGTTGCAACCTGCAATACTAATTAAAACATAAAATATGCAAGTCGATTGATAGAAATAAGATTACTGGATCTTCATAAATCCTTTATGATTCCTCCAGATCATCATACGATGCAAGCGAAGTGCATATTCAACCATCAAGATCTGCGATGATTTTAACTCACAAATCTCTCAAAACGCTAACCAAAGGCACTCTATGGGCTTTGATACTATGTTAGATTTGGTTATGAAGATAGCCACCCAAGATCTAGAATCCTAATGGAAAGAATAAAAGAGAGAAAATATGACAAGAATGGATTGTATTCTCCTCTATGAATGCAAGAGATTCAATGAAAATGGGATGCTCATATGAGAGCAAGAGGTGGGAATATATATAAAATTCCACCTAAGGGACTAAAAACACAACCAATGTGCGATAAAGTGAAAAATTCCCTAAGTAAGCTTAACCTAGTGTGAGAGAACTAAAGTGGATAAAACCCTTTTCACACTAACAAAATTCATCACCATTATCAGTCCTTAAACATTTTATTTTATTTTCAATCTGTAATTCAACCATTGCTTTAAATTATTTAAATTGACTAAAAACTTCAGATTTACTCTTTAGAAAGTATGCTCATGTCCTTCTACTATAATCATCAATAAATGAAACATAATACATATGTGGATTTACCAATTGAAGGAACATCTACATGACCAAACACACTAGAATGAATAAGATCCAATACACCATAATATTTGTGAGAACTTGAGTGAAATTGAACACAGTTTTGTTTTCTATAAATGCAATGCTCACAAAAATTAAATTCATGATTACAATCAGACAGACCTACAACAAGGTTTTTATTTTTCAAGGTCCTTAGACCCTTTTCTCCAATGTGGCCAAGTGTTTGGTGCCATAACATAGTTTTCACTGCAGGTAATTTTGATTCAGAATAAAGAGCACCCTTGGGTACCTAAAATCCATGACCATCTGTTGAAGGTGAAACCCTCACTTCTTCCACAAACTTTCTTTTCACAAAAGTACTATTGCACTCAACGATGCATACATCAAACTTATACAATGTGCCATATCTTACATCTCTAGCAATCACCATAGCACCTCTGACCATCTTGCATCATGCATCATAAAATACTACCTACACATCTAGATCTCATAATACATCACAATACATAGTTGTAATATAATGTCCTCATAAAATAGGGTTGCATTCTAGGGCAAGTCAAGATAATAAAATATAGGTCATCAGATGAACAGTACTTTGTGTATCAATAGTAACTTATGTTATTGCAAGGTTGAGACAAATTTTCTCAATAGGTTCCTTGGTAAGTCTTTCATTTTCTTACAAAAATGGTCTACTTGTTTTGATGTTACCAAGGAAAACCTTGTCTTGGTCTCTATTTGGGTTAGACTCCTATGAACCCCTTTAAAGTATGAGAATGAACAGATCAGTCATGTCATTTCCAGTTCTTTTGGTCAATTTTAATATATTGACAATGTCACAAAATCTATGAAATGTTTGATCTTTGCTAGATTTTGTGTATGTGTTGATACAAATACGGAGCTACCAAATGTAATAAATTTTTTCCTAGTGTGGTGTTTGGGAGAAAAACATCCACTACAAGTCCTCTTCATGGATTTGCATGCATTGCCATATTTAGTTGGAAACTTCTCCCATTCCTGCCAAGGTTTCAAAGAGGATCACCACATTCTAGAAAAAGGCACTACAATTCCTCCCATGTTTGGGAAAGAGTGTCAACATTTTGTTAAAGAGAAACCTAATTTATGGAATAAATGAAAGGTTTAATATGCTTCAATGATAGATCTTGTGGGGCAAGCAAGGGGATTCATCCTTAAGGACAAGAGAAATCCTAAAATTGTGACTAAGTGTCAATTGATTGAACTTGCCTCCTCTTCAAAAAAAAAACAGTCAGCCCCCTAAGGACCAAGCTTTGACTCCTCTTTAAAAAAATTTGGCAAGGTTTGACTTTAAACCTCCATGACCATGTCAAGGTTGTTTTTTTCTAAGGCTCTATTGTTTTCTTGGGATCCCTCTGGTTCTTAAGCTAGTTTACTTGTTGTCTCTTGTCTCTTTTTGTTGTAAGTTCTTGTCTCTATGTTTTTATTTCATGTGGTTGTTACTTGTTCTTGTTATACAAGATTTTGAGACCCTTTCAAAACCCTCTTCTTATTCATGGTTTTAATCAAAAGCACTTATTTAATAAAATTTTATTCAATAACATCTTTAAATGTTATTTATAATTAGAGTAAATCTTCTCTAAGTTGTAAGAGTGCATTCGGAACTATTAATGTGCACACTAGAAGAGAAAATTAAATGATTTTTTTCTTAAAATTTAAAGGTAATCATTCAAATAAGATATATAAAATTGAAATGAATATATTTATGTAAAAAATTCAATGCATGTATATGGAATTGATATGATTCTCCATGGTTTGACCTTTGTATTTGACTTTTGAATAAATTGATCAAATCTTTCTTATACAATATCTATACCATAGATCATATAAATAAGAGTAATAAAGTAAAATAAAACATACAAAATATTTTTACTCTTAAATTACACTTATTTACACCTATCAACCATTGAATAACATCGTTCAATATTATTTTTATTAATTGATATAAAACCTCCCCAAATTGTAAGAAGGCATTTGGCACTATTATTGAGAGAATGGAGAGTATTTTTCTTAAAAATTTAAAGCCAATCATTCAAATGAAAAATACAAAATGGAAACGGGTGCATCTACGTTGGAGCTCATCAAACTTTTCATTGTCCTGAATTCTCATGATTTGTGAATCACAAAACGATTTAGATGCAAACAACATTTCCCCTCAATAAAAACACCATTTTTTCTATATTTCTATCTGAATGAATAGATTGCACATCTTATTGCAGGAAAATCATATGTAAACATTCTAAGCATTTGCAATATGGACAGCGATTTGTGGCAACGGTTTCGCACCAGATATTCCTCGGTCCATTTTGTTTACCGCATCCTGCTCTTCCATTGCCCCTCAAGAAATGGGTTGTTCTGCTAATAAATCATCTCTTCCATCATCTTATCCCAAGTCCAATAAGATTGAAGATGGGGTGGGATGAACTCTGGTTCTGCAAACAGGACAAGAAGAGTGCGAAAGAAACCATATTTCTATACATTCTTTATAAAAGTAGTGATTACAGTTGGGCAACAGCTTAACTATTTCACAATCCCTATACTCAGACAGGCAGACTGCACACTCTTGCCCTTCTCTAACGAAGCTGTCATGCGATTTGCACTCAAACGTTGGCAGAGCCTCTATCACGGGTCTATTCAAACCAGAGAGCTTGAGGAATTGTCTCCTCCCAATCTCGTTTCTTGATTATGGATTCTGCTGGCAGAGGCTCTGTTTCTTCTCAGCTCGCATGCAAAGCTCCAAAAAGATGCAACAATGATTCCCAAAACGATCACTATGCATGCGATTCCTGCAATTGACATTTTATCTATTTTGCCCATTTAAAAGAATTCTGAAATCTTGATAAAGAAAAAACCTTCAGTCCACTGGCAGAAACTTCAATTGACTTCAATTCAAATATTCCTCTATTCTTTCGACTTGCCGGAGGCCTGCCCACAGAATAACATGGAATTCAGGAACTTGCATTTGGCTGTGAATAGATATTCTCACAGGCGGCCTGCTCAGGTCAATCCATATCGGATTGAAAGATATCATTCACGAACTGCATTTGGCGTTTACTGTTCGTCTGCATTGAAGAATCCAAAAAACCACTTTATATTTCTTACATGCAACGGGTGAGATGTGCAATATATATTTTCCCAAATAGAAACTTTTGGCCAGCTGACTTGTGTTGGGGGTCCAATTGTATACCAAAGGCCGATTTAGTTGTATGGACGGTTTTGCATTAACTGATTCTCACTCGAGAAAGGCTCCGTTCGATTGGTATTGTATGGAGGCTTTGGAACATCTGCTCCTAATTAAACTCTGAATATGTCAGCACTTGCTGGTTATAGTTGTGTGACAGTTCAACTGGTCAGAGGGACAATTTTGAGCAGTTCAAAAGATGGCCGCAGTTCTATAATAATTCTGTTTGGGCTGGGTTGTGGACTCTCGGCATCTATGGTCATATGGCATCTGTGGAAGAAACTAGATCAGAGAATCTTCAATGAGAGGCAGTTGGTCGTGGAGGTAATAAATAGAATTGAAATCAGCATTAGTAAGTTCCTCTCTGCCAAGCATAAGTCATGAAAAAAATGGATCCAAATTATTCACTTAATGGGATGACCGGATTATGAAAGAAATAGAAATCTTTAAAACTTTTAACTAAATTTTCTGTACATGAGCTGTGAAGCTTAAATCATGTTATCAATTTTGAAAATAAGGAATAATCAATAAAATTCAATTCAATAACAAAATGATCAGATCAATATAAATTTATCCACAAAGCATAAAAGTAAATCAAAAACTATCTTACCTCCACAAATATGTTTACATATTTCATTGAATAGTATGAAATGTTGTAATGATAGTATGTGGACTTCTCTTAGATTAGCATAACCTTGATAGCAAAGATGGATTGATTTTTCAAAATTTATGGAGAGATTGAATGGATAAATGATAGGTGTTTTATAGCTTTTATTGATATCTAATCAATGGTGTAAGATGATTGTAGGGATCAACGGATAAAAATAGTTGAGAGATCATAATGAACGTACAACTAACATGTGTCAAGATGAAGAATTTGAATAATGAGTTAAGTGGTTGCATGGAAGAGATGAATGAATGAATGGATGAGTGAAGTGAGAGTGCAAGTGAGTAAGAGTGAACTAGAGTTGACTTTAATCAGTTGGCTAAATTAGAAGATGGGATAATAATTCATGTGCATGAGATGAAGATATATTTAGAAAATAATTAAAATATTAAATTTTTTTTATTTTTAAAAAAAATAAATTAAAAAATCATAATTTATTTAATTTTAGAAAAAATATTAGCTAATTAAATTAATTATGGTGGATTAGAGGAATACATGAATTAATTAAATAATTAAAAATCATTTAATTAATGTGGATAGAAGAAATTAAGAATTTAATTAAACAATTAAAAATTATTTAATTTGTGTGAATAAGAATAATTTAATGATTAAAAATTATTTAATTTTTAAAAAGTAGCTAGGGGCGGTGGGCCTAGCTTGATTGGCTAAAGAATCTTGTTTATAAAAATAATTTAATTAAAGTAGTTTGAAAAAAATGATAAATTAATTAAATAATTAAAAAATATTTAAATAGTGTGGATAAGAGGAAATGAAAATTTAATTAAAGAAGATGTGTTAGCTTAATTAAATAATTAAAATTAATTAATAGTAACGAATAGATTGATGACAAGAAGATGATGATGGTTTAGAAGAAATGTGTTAATCATTTTTTAGGTGTCTACACTTTGTCCCTCTTTAAGACAATGTGCTCGTTGTGTTGTTTCAAAGACATCTTGTTTGCATGAAAAATTTTAGATGATGATGTGTCTTAGTGTGCCACATTGGATTGAGGAATGGAGGTAGGTTGGTAGGTTTCCCCCTCGAAAATCAATCGAAAAAAATAATTTTCAGGTCGAACTCATGATAAGTAAACAAAGTAAGTTTAATGAAATAAAAGGTGAAAATGGGATCAAGTGGATAATTAATGGGGTTCAAGGATATGGGTTATGAAGAAAATGGATTGGAGGAGCATAGAGGCGATGAATTAGGGTTTGGATGCCTAAATGTAGTCATGGGAGGGTCATTTTCAAGTCATTTGCACTCTTCTATTATACATTGTCAGAGCCTCCAGAGTGATCAAACTGTGAAGGAGCTATAGGGATGGCTGATATTTCGAGGAGCAACCACCATGCAGAGTGAGTTCACTAGTACCAATGGCTAGCTGGAGCACCCACAATAGTATGTATCTAACCCTCATTTCCTCGAGTCTAGGCCTAGTAGCAATAACTACAAGGTTAAGTTAGGCAATCAAATTTGCTAATGTATAGAATGTCACATCTAAAATGTGAAATGGTGCATCTAATATATTTATTCCTTCCTTTTTTAAAAATGTTTTTATAAAAGAAATATTAATCTTTATTTAAACCAAACAATCATAATATCCTTTTAATTCTAAAGTGTTATTTCATAACTTTCTCTTTTCTTGGAGAAAAATTCACATAATATTCATAATGAGGCCTCAATCTCATTGGTAAGATCCATCTATCTTCCTCCAATGACTATAAATTTATAATAATAGCTACTAAATACTTCACCAAATAGGTTGAAGCTATTCCCATTATATATACTAATGGACAATAGATTTTCAAATTCATCTTTCACTACATTATCTATTGCTACAATATTCCTTATGATATCATCATTGATAATGGAAAATAATTCAAAAGTATTGAAGTCTAGACTCTCTTTTAGTGCCTCCACATCCAACACCATTGGCCCATCCCAAATTATGCATAAATTAATGTTAAAGAAGAAGCATCCAATAAAATTCTCTTAGAAAACCTTAAAAATATAGTCAATGACATGATCTATGACTAGCATTTACAACAACCTTTCCCTATAGGCATGATTTGCACTAGGATTTGCACACCAACTAGTGCAACATTATATTACCGCATCTTTGGCTCTAAGTTCATCTTAATAATTGAGATCAAACTTTCATTGTTGTGTGTCTCCTTATTGCATCCCATTGATAATGAGTGTGGAATTATATTCTTGTATGAGTTAGAGTTTCTAGATGAATGGTGCATCAATGCCCTTAATCACCTTTAGTCATACCAAAATTATATCTATTGTAGTTACAATCAAAAGCTCAAATCTCATGAGTTTGAGATAAATGATCTTGTACTCAAATAAAAACTAATGAATCTTTAGGATAAAGAAAAGAAGGACAAATTTGAGCCTAATTGGTTGGACCCATATGTCATTATTACCAAGTATGGTTTAGGAGCATATAAGCTAGCTACCCCTTAGGGTTAAGAGTTTGATAAACCTATCAACATTGTGAACATAAAGCACTTTCATGTCTAATCTAAGGAATATCCCAATCCAAAATACAAAAAATATAAAACATAGTAAGGAAAAATATTGACCTTTGGTGGCACTTTGGACAAGTACCATAGTTAAAACATCTTGCAAGTGCCTTGGTAATAAACAAAATTCAACCATATTTTGGTTCCTCATCTTTTTCCATTTCATTAGTTTATTCTTCCATACACCACATTTCATGCCTTGTTATACACATGGTGCAGGTGAACACAACTTTCTTTAGAATAAATCTTTGTTTTTTGGCTCACTTAGTGATTAAGATGTCTTCTATATTAAATAAGTTTAATGCATTTCTACGTTTCCCATTAATAAAAATTTATTTCCATCCTCCATTACTAAATACAAATACAAACATCAAACGGCAACACACACTTTCAAACATTCAAACTTTACATTTGAAACATAGCACTTTAACTAAAAAAATAAAGAACTATAAATGAACCTTCAAAATATACTATTATCACATCATTTTCCATCATAAAATTTCTATTTTTCATCCATCACTTTCCTTTCTGGGATGTATTCATAGAAAATCTCATAAATGACTAGTTTATATTTCTTGAAATTGTTAATGGTTTGCTTTCTATACTTAACAAATAATGAAAATTTAGCTAAAAATGTTGATTTGATTAGTCCACTTAGGCCAAAAAGTGAGATACAAATTTATGTCTGCACTTTGTTTAGAGTTAAATATCTCAACTCATTGCCAACCATTCTCATTTGACCACTATTCAAAGATAGAAAATACATTTTATGTAAATAATAGAAAATTAAAGAGTAGCGATTATAATTCTTGTATCCAAGTTAACCCTTAAAGGAAACATTCAATGCATGTGCATGGAATTGATATGTTTTTTTATGGTTTTGTCTTGATACTTACAATAACATTGTGTGTAAAATAGTAATATGAAAATAAATGTATTTCTATGATATTGCATTAATGTTACTAACTATAATATAATGTGTTGGTGTACTATACTAAACATGATGCTTGACTTTTGAATACAATAGAGCATCCCCACCTATCATATTACGTATAGAATCTGGCATCAACTACATCACTGTCTATAACATGGCATCAAGACGTGATGAAGCATACCATCTCATCACCAACCCAGAGATGGGGTCCTTTCTTTCTATAGTGGGCACTAGGGAAACACCACCCCCTATGATTCCCACCCACCCTTCATCGCTACACTCCATATTCTATACGTTATGTGATATGATTCATCGCGTTATACGATCCATTAGCCCCTTTGGCACTATTATTCATTCGGAGGGGAAATAGCTCAGTCGGTTAGAGTGTTGGTCTGTCACGCCAGAAGTCGCGAGTTCAAACCCCGTTTTCCCCAGCCTATGGATAATAGGGGGCCCGGGCATTGATCAAACTATATATATACATATATATATATATATATATATAAAGATAACAACAACAAAATAGAACATAAACAATATTTTTGCTATTAAATTATCAATGTTTATACCTATCAATCATTCAATAACATCTTTAAACATTATTTTTAATTAATATATAGCTTCTCGGAGATGTAAGAATACATTTTGACACTATTGTTATGCAAACTAGGAGAGAGAATTAAGTGATTTTCTCAAAATTTAAAGTTATATCTTTCAAATTATAAATATAAATTGAACTTACTACATCTATGTTAGAGGAAACATTCAACGCATGTGCATGAAAGTGATATGATTTTCTATGATTTGATCTTGAAATTTACAATAACATTGTATGTCAAATTATAACTATTAAAATAAATCTATTTATATGATGTGATGTTAATGTTCGTTGGTATAATAAATCAAATGTTTTATTTGACTTCTGAATATATCGATCAAACTTTTCATATACAATACTTATATTATACAATCATATAAATATAAATAATATAAATAATGAAAACAAAATATTGGTACTGTTAAATCACAAATATTTCTACCATCAACCACGCAACAAAATCTTTAAATATTATTTTCAATTAATATAAAACTTTTGCTAAGTTGTAAGAATGCATTTGGCGCCATTGTTGTGCAGACTTGCAGAGAGAATGGAATAATTCTTTTCTTAAAATTCAAAGCCGATCATTGAAATTAGAAATAAGATTGAAGCGAGTGCTTCTACCTTGGTCGGCCCTGATTTTTATGATTTGTGAAACACAAAACGAATGAGATGCCCAAAAAAACAAGAGACATTTCCCCTGAATAAAAACAATTAGATGCCCCAAAACAAAAAAAAACACAAATATTTCCCCTCAATAACAACCATTTTTCTATATTTCTATCTGAATGAATAGATTGCACAAATTATAGCAGGAAATTCATATCCATAGGTTTCAGGTAAAGATTTTAAGCATTTGCAATATGCAGAGCGATGTGTGGCAATGGTTTGGCACCCGATATTCCTCGATCCATTTTACTTACCGCATCCTGCTCTTTCATTGGTCATCAAGAAATGGGTTGTTCTGTTAATGAACTATCTCTTCCATTATCTTTTCCTCAAGAAATGGGCTGTTACAGTAATGAAATAGGTTGTTCCATTATCTTATCCCAAGTCCAATAAGATTGAAGATGGGGTGGGATGCACTCTGGTTCTGCAAACAGGACAAGAAGAGTGCGAAAGAAACCATATTTCTATACATTCCTTATGAAAGTGGTGATTACAGCTGGGCAACAGCTTAACTATTTCACAATCCCTATACTCAGACAGGCAAACTGCACACTCTTGCCCTTCTTTAACGGAGCTGTCATATGATCCGCACTCAAATATTGGCAGAGCCTCTATCACTTGTCTATTCAAACCAGCACAGCTTGAGGAATTGTCTCTTGCCAATCCCATTTCTTGATTATGGATGCTTCTGGCAGAGCCTCTGTTTCTTCTCAGCTCGGATGCAAAGTTCCAAAATGATGCAACAATAATTCCCAAAACGATCACTATGCATGCGATTGCTGCAATTGACATCACATCTATTTTGCCCATTTACAAAAACTCTGAAATCTTGATTTCGTATCCTGAAGCCTCTAATCTTTACTGGAAACAGTTCTAAATTAAGCCCAAAAAGAGGAGATAGAAAACATGTATTCAGCCCAACTTCCAACCACAGACACGCTAATCTTGCCAAACAGAGAAGAAAAAATCTGCACAGTCCCGCTGGCGGAAATTTCAGTTGATTCTCAATTCATAACAGATATTCTTTAATCTAAATATTTTTCAATTGATGAATACCAAAAAGTTCATCCATCAAAATTCAAATTTCTGAAGGCACGTTCTGATCAAGTTAATACCTGAGTGATTTTCACTGACAGATCTCCTGCAAAAAAAATTCATTTTATACTATCGACTTGCCGGAGGCCTGCCCACATAATAACATGGAATTCAGGAACTTGCATTCGGCTGTGAATAGATATTCTCAGAGGCGGCCGGCTCAGGTCAATACGTATGGGATCGAAAGATTACATTCACGAACTGTATTTGGAGTTACTCTTCGTCTGCATTGAAGAATCCAGAAAACCACTTTATATTGCTTACATGCACCGTCAACGCATGCAACAGGTGCGCCAGTAGGTGACGCGTGGAATATATATTTCCCAAATAGTAACTTTTGGCCAGCTGACTTGTGTTGGGGATCCAATTGTACACTAAAGGCCGGTGTGGTTGTATGGACGGTTTTGCATTAACTGATTCTCAGTGGAGAAAGGCTCCCTTCGATTGGTATTGCTGGTCCGTTGCTCTACCCACTATGTATGGAGGCTTTGGAACATCTGCTCCTAAACTCTAAATATGTCAGGACAGGCTGGTTATAGTTGTGTGGTTAGTTCAACTCGTCAAGGGGGACAATTTTGAGCATTTCAAAAGATGGCTGCAGTTCTATAATAGTTCTATTTGGGCTGGGTTGTGGACTCTCAGCCCATCTATGGTGATATGGCATGTGTGGAAGGAACTAAATCAGAGAATCTTCAATGAGAGGTAGTTGGCCGTGGAGGTAATAAAAAGAATTGAAATCACAGCATTAGCAAGTTATTCACTTAATGGAATGACCGGACTATGAAAGAAATAGAAATCTTTTAAAACTTTTAATTAAATTTTCTAGTACAATTTCTAATACAAGAGCTGTGAAGCTTAAATCATGTTATCAATTTTGAAGATAGGAATAATGAATAAAATTCAATTCAATAACAAAATGATCACATCAATGTAAATGTGTGTACAAAGGCTACAAAACATGAAAATAAATCAAATTAAACTATCTTATCTTTACAAATACGTTTAATCATATTCCATTGAATATTATGAAATGTTGTAATGATAGTAGGGAAGAGGGGCCCATAGTGGAGTACCCTAACTTCACATTTCTCAAAATTTTATGTGGAAATTTCAAATCACTCCCAATTTTGTACAACAGTTTATTTGGTAACTCACATGCTTCTATATTTCATTTTAGGGCCACATCATCAAATATGATGTTTCATCAGCATGCTTTTTGTTGAGGTATCCAAAAAGGCCCAAAAAAAAGTGAGACTGATAGTGGTGCACTAAGTCATGTTTTCTTGGTGCGTTGATGTGGCATCACATGATTTGTCAGTTTATGTACTTTATGGATAAAAAGTGTTTTGCAATTGGATATTAAGGTGCTCCACTATGGAGCCCACTAAGGACTACTTTTATCCCCACTATTGGATCCCGCTCCACTATGGGCCCCTCTCCCCTGTGGACTTCTCTTAGCTTAGCATAACTTTGATAGCAAAGATGGTTTGATTTCTCAAAATTTGTGGAGGGATTGAATGGCTAAATAATTGGTGTTTTATAGCTTTTACTAATATTTGATCAATGGTGTAAGATGATTGCATAGATCAAAGGATGAAAATAGTTGAGAAATCATAATGAATGTATAAGTGACATGTGTCAAGATGAAGAATTTGAATAATGAGTTAAGTGGTTGTATGGAAGAGATGACTGAATGAATGGATGAGTGAAGTAAGAGTGAGTGAGAGTGAACTAAGGTTGACTTTAATCAAAGTTAAATTACGAGATGGAAAAATAATTCATGTGCATGAGATGAAGATATATTTTTAAAAAAATATAAGATATTAATTTTATTTATTTTTTAGGAAAATTTAAAGTTAGAAAAATAAGTTAAATATTTTATTTCGTTTTAGAAGAAATAAAAGCTAATTAAATTAATTATGGTGGATGAGAGGAATGCATGAATTAATTAAATAATTAAAAATCATTTAATTAATGTGGATAGAAGAAATTAAGAATTTAATTAAATAATTGAAAATTATTTAAATTGTGTGAATAAGAGGAAATGAATATTTCATAAAATAATTAAAAATTATATAATTAATGTTGATGAGGAAAAATGATCACATAATTTAACTAAAGAAGAAGATGTGTTAGATTAATTAAATAATTGAAATTAATTAATAGTGATGAATAGATTGATGACAAGAAGATGATGATGGTTTAGAAAAAATGTGTTAGTCATTTTTAAGTGTCTACATTTTACCCCTCTTTAAGATAATGTGATCGTTGTATTGTTTTAAAGACATGTTGTTGGCATGAAAAAAATTAGATAATGATGTATCTCAATGTGCTCCAATGGACCAAGGAATGGAGGTAGGTTGGTAGGTTGCCCCCTTGAGAAATCAATTGAAAAAAATAATTTTCAGATGGAGCTCACAATAAGTAAATAAAGTAGTTTTAGTGAAATAAAAGGTGAAAAATGGGACTAAGTGGGTAATGAACGAGGTTTGAGGGATATGGGTTATGAAGAAAATAGATTGGAGGATAGAGGTGATGAATTAAGGTTTGGATGCCTATATATAGTCATAGAAGGGTCATTTTCAAGTCATTTGCATTCTCCTAGTATATATTTTCAAAGCCTCCAAACTGATCAAAGCGCAAAGGAGCTGCAAGGATGGTCGGTACTCTGAGGAGCAGCCACCATGCAGAGTGAGTTCACTAGTGCTAACAACCAACTAGAGCACCTGCAGTATTATGTATCTAACCATTATGTCCTTAGGTCTAGGTCTAGTAGCAATAAGTACAAGGTTAAGTTAGGCAATCAAATGTGTCAATGTATAGAATGTCACATCTAAAACCTGAAATGGCACATCTAATACATTTATTCCTTCCTTTTTAAATGGTTTTTTTAAAAAAAAATATTAGTCTTTATTTAAACCATAGGATCATAATATCCTTTTAATTCTAAAGATTTATTTC
>VDFB02344940.1:0-66990 GCA_007258455.2 Sequoia sempervirens | reverse complement strand
TATTCTAAACTAGATATATTAACATAAACTATAAACTATAAACTATTTAAAAATCATATATAAACCAAATCGTATATTCTAAACTAAATATATTAAACTAAACTATTGTAGACATCTAAATTTACTCACTTCCATATGATTAAATTTACTGCCTTTCCGTCTATCGTGTTAATATTAATTTATTAAATTAATATTACACCTTTTGTCCCATACTGGTAAAGTATTTAATTTAATAATTAATACTTTTCCTTTCACCTTACTCCTCTCTAAATTAAATAAATACGCTAATTTATTTAATTTAGTCATTTTCCCCCTTTTGATTTAAATCAATTTAAAATTCCTTTCTCTCTCCTTGTCACATCCCCCATAACCTTGCCCTAATCTGAATTAATTTAATTAATTCATAATTATGATGTGCATCCTCTTAATCAGAGATTAATGTCACATCCTCCTACATTTGCCACTTGCCTCTAATCTTCCATTAATTAGCCTAATCCAATGTTTGCACAACCTTAACCAAGGTCATTAGCCATTTTTAGCACCACTTTTTGGTCAATTCTTCCATTTTTCCTTTTTGGATATTGACCCCCTTTCCCATGTGAATTTTTAATTCACATTTATTTAATCCTAGATTCCCCTCCTCTTATGTGAATTTTTAATTCACATTTCGATCTTCCAAGGCTTCTAGAACCTTGGACTTGTCTAATCTCCACATGTGACCAAGTCCCACCTTTTTGGACCCACCTTTTATCCTTTAGATCTCCTAGGAATGTGAATTTTTAATTCACATTTATATCCCCAACCACCTTTCATTTTCCATGTAGATTTTTGAGGAATTCCAAAATTCCTCAAAAGTCCCTTTCACTCCCACTTGGGGACAAGAAATCCCTTTTTGTGGAAATCTCCTCACTCCCCAAGGTGCATGTCTTTTTTCCACCTCATGTACCTTTTTGACAACTCATTTCCATCTCATATCCCCTTGGCCACTTCACCCTCCACATGTCAAGATGTGAGGGCTTGTGGGTTCTCAACCCACCATAGCCCTTCATCTTGACCTTGTTGGAACAATCTTGACCGTTGAATTCTCTAGAGAATTCAAATTCTCCTATAAATACCCCCTCCTCAAGGGCATTTACAACACTTTGAATTTTCATAACTACATGCTGCTAATTTACATTCTCAATCCTTTGCCATCATTTTTAACCATCTCTCTTGATCATATTGCACTTTGAATCTTGCATCTTAGTCATTCAATCCACCATCAAAGGAGCACACAAATCATTCCAATCAAGGGCCAATCAAGGAGAAATCAACAGCAAGGAAGGTGAAATCATTTGTGTCTTATTTTGTCCATTTTCCTTATTGTTTATCACTCTTTTGGCTAATCTTGAGGTGTCCTTGGTATTTTGTCATTCACATTTCTTAGTTGTTTCGCACATTTAGAGTAGGATAAATTCCAAGGTATACATTTCTGGCACGCCCGGTGGGACCCACAAACGGGTTCTTACATTTAACCCTTGTTTTAGCTAAGAACTGTGCAGGAAAAGGTCGTAGAAAGACGGAAGCGCCCCTGTTTCTACTGTAGAAAGGCGGAAGCGCCCTCTGCCTTGCCGCAGAAAGGCGGAAGTGCCCTCTGCCTTGCCGTAGAAAGGTGGAAGCGCCCTCTGGTCTGTTCTAGAAAGGCGGAAGTGCCCCACATCTCAAAGTTTTACTTTCCTCTAACGAGTTTGCTGCAATTAGGGATAAATTTAAAAGGTTTTTCTAACATGTTTCTTATAGTGGGAGAGGCACAACTTTCTTATTTTCTAGGAAATCTGATAGGGTTTACTACAGAAAGGCGGAAGCGCCCTCTAACCTTTTGTTACAAAAAGGCGGAAGCGCCCTCTAACCTTTTGCTGTAGAAAGGTGGAAGCGCCCCCACTTTTGTTGCAGAAAGGCGGAAGGGCCCCCATTTTGCTGCAGAAAGGCGGAAGCGCCCCGATTTTTGCTGCAGAAGGGTGGAAGCACCCCAAAACAACACAGTTTGGAAGGTAAAATAGTCATTTTTGCTCCCATTTTTTGCTGTTTTCAAATAGTAACCCTCTAACATCGTTTTGGCAAGGATAGTGGTATTTTTTGCTAATGTTTTGCAATGTATTATGGCAAAATTTGACCAAGGACGAAGAAGAAGATAGCTAACATTTGTTTGCAGGGCCATTTATTTGATCAGATCTGCAAAAAATTATCCTTGTTTTGGAACATAGTCTAATTAGGGGAGTAAACTTCATTGCTCGCTGTGACTATATGTTCTTGTGTTACCCAAGGGGGCATTAATTTATTTTCGCTTTCCCCTTGCACTTCGTGTGAGCCTGGGGAGTAGTTGGAAACAGTTAGTGTCTTCTTTCTAGTGGGACCTGCTTGGGGATTTTATCACCCCAAGGGACGATTCCAACCATGTGTACCGGCGGGGTATATAAAGGGGGATAATGAAAGTTGTACCCCAATCCAGTCATGTCGTAATTGGCAGAGCGTCGAAGCTAGGGTGATACCTAGATAGACGTGAAGAGTTGGTCTGAGCCTTTCAGTATCTCGCTGGGGTTCCCGACTCATGCTTGTGATGGGCTGGTGCTCACGGTTGTGCCTCATGTACCGAGAGTATATCAAGGACTCCCTATAAACCTTGTGCATCCTAGATTAAGACTTTTCCTTGCCATACCCTTAATATTAATCATAGGATTGTGCTTGCTTGAAGTGTTTTCTGTGAAAAATCTATGAAATCTTTGATACTTTGGCCTTACTTTATCATTTTGCGTCCTTACCATAGCCTTTACCATCAAAAACAAGTTCTGTCCCACTGCAGAAAGGTGGAAGCGCCCCTGTTTCTGCAGCAGAAAGGTGGAAGTGCCCCTGATTCTGTTGTAGAAAGGCGGAAGCGCCCCTGTTTCTACTGCAGAAAGGCGGAAGCGCCCCTGATTCTGCTGCAGAAAGGTGGAAGCGCCCCTGTTTCTACTGCAGAAAGGTGGAAGTGCCCCTGATTTCACTACAGAAAGGTGGAAGCACCCCTGATTTCACTACAGAAAGGTGGCAGTGCCCCTGATTCACTGCAGAACACTGTCTACGCCCCTAATTTTGCTGTCAATGCCCTGAAAGTACCCCATTTGGATTCGTTTAGAATCTAAATCACCACTTAATCATTCCCAACCATTATCCCATCATCCTAAGTCTCCATTTTGTCAATCTAAGCCTCCTGAAACCTCCATTTTATCCATTTAAACCTCCATTCTATCACTCCAAATTTTTGTTAACCATTATAAATCCCCATTCATTCTCCACGAATCATCTTTAATCCACCTTTTCATTTTAATTTTCCATTCACAAGTCCATACCCTCACCTAACAAACATTGCAACTTTACCATTCACATCCTCAAACACCATCCATAGCCAAGCCATCCTAACCTTGTATTACAAAGTGGTTACCCAAATTGACCATAGCGCTTGAGCTTGATTATTAGTCTTTAACTTCGACCCCAATCAATTTGTCTCCATCTCGAGGCAAATTCGGTGGTGTAAGTTATCATCCTCGACCCAATCAATCAATTCCTATCTTAAGGTGGATTTGGTGTCGTAATCACCCTCTTAATCAATTAAAGCTCTTAGTTGTTAAGGATAACTTCCTTTGATCAAATTCAAGGTCTCCCTCTCATCTTTTACCATCCAATAATCTAAATCCAATCCAATCCAATCCAATCTAATCAAATCCAATCCAAATCAAATCCAATCCAATCCAAATCCAATCCAATCCAAATCCAATCAAATCCAAATCCAAATCCAATCCAATCAAATCAAATCCAAATCCAAATCCAATCCAATCAAATCAAATCCAATCCAAATCCAATCCAATCAAATCAAATCCAATCCAATCCAATCCAATCCAATCTAATCCAATCAATCGAAATCAAATCCAATCTAATCTAATCCAAACCCAAACCCCATCCAAATCTCACCTCATCCAATCATAATCAAATCATTTGACAAGGTCATTAATCCGCTCATCCCACATTTGCATGCCCGTTCAAACCCGTTCACAGGCAAATAAAATGGCTGACCGTCAAGCTCAGAACACCCAAGCAAACAACCCTCAATATCCCAATAACACAATCAACATCTCATCAGATCTTAACAAGGGTGCCAACATCTCTCACGATCCTCAAAATGGTACTTCATTGCACTCCAACACTGAGAATCAGAATAACTCGACACATGGAGAAGAGAGTATGGTTAATCAACCTGAACTCACACTTGAGGAACATTTTAGTAATCCCGCCAATGTGCAAATGACTGACCGTTTGCTTGAGAAACATGGGGAAGAAATCTTGGCCCACTTAATTGAGAAGGGTGTTAAAGCCCCCTCCAATGTTGACTTGTCCAAATATAGGGGTGCCCCATCTAACATACTCCATGAGTCCCAAAATGCACCCGAAGGATCATACTTCTCCAATGTTCCTCCAGTCGAGGGTTGGCATCAACTTGAATTTGGCAATGCCATTCTTTATCAGGTTAATTATCCCCCACATGCTTCACCCTTAGCTATAGGTGGACCTCAAGTGCCAGATCCTAATAATCCTTTTGCTTACGGCATGCCACAAAGTGTTCCACAACCTCCTCCATTAACGACACCCCCTCCTGCCAACCAACCTCCAGTCAACATTGGGGGCACCTCCTTCGCCACATCGCTTCCGCCTCCTAGGACCACCAACATACCACCTCAATAGGTTCACCGATCTACCATTCTACCTCAATTACCTCCACAAAGCACACCCCAACTGAACATTCCAAGTTGTACCCAACAACCCCCTTTACAAAACACTTCTACATTACCTCCACCATCTCATCTGCAACAACCTACACATAATACCTTAGCTTCTTCATAACAACCATCCTACCAATCACAAGGAAATCCATATCAACCTACTACCTAGTCCATATCTCCCTTTCTCACATCCCTTTTGCATCCAAAGGTTCAATCACAACACAATATCCCACCTCAGTCCATACAACACTCGATGTCACAACAACAACCTCCCCAACACTACTACTATCACAACCAACAACAATTTCCCCAACAACCGCTTTATATGAACTCCCATCCATCACAACAATACCCTCAATACCAAAAAACCAATGCACAACGTCCCATCCAAGCTCCTCAACAACCTACCCCACACTTTTATTCAACGAATTCATATTATGCCCCACAACAACAACCCCCATATCAACAAAATCCCCCATCTTATCAGCAAGCCATGTCATCATCCAATCATCCAAACCCGTATTTCAACAATCTGACACCCTTTCAACAAGATCCTTCATCATTCTATCATCCATATCCCCCCAACCCGCCACCAGCTAGCTTGGATTAGTTGGAAATCAAGGCCGCACTTAAGGATCTTCAAGCTGGGACTATAAAACAATCATTCAAATTTGAAGATATATGCCCATATCCGTTTGATCCCTCCATCTCATTGGTCCCATTTCCTAAGCATTTCGAGATTCTAAAATTTGACAAATATAAGGGAGACAAAGACCCTAAGGCTCATTTGCAGGAGTTTTATTCACAATGTCAAGTAGTCATGTACAGTGATAACTATCTCCTGCGCTTGTTCCCACGAAGCCTAGCAAGCCATGCCCTAGATTGGTTCATGACTCTCGAAAAGGGGTCCATAAAAACTTTTGTAGACTTATCAGAGAAGTTTGTATCCTATTTCTCTTTCAATTTGCAAAAGGATACGAACACCTTAGATCTCCTAAAGGAGAAACAACGGGATGGAGAAACCTTTACCAGCTACCTCCAATGGTGGCGTGCATTAACTAGTCGAATGAAAAATCCTTTGAAAGAAAAAGACATGGTCACCCTTTTCATGGAAAATTCTCATCCTGACATGGCCCACAATTTTAGACTACACTATGTCACCACTTTCACCGAGATAGTGGAAAAGGGACCTATCCTTGAACGTGCCCTTATTGCCAAAGGACACATCAAAATACACAGTCATGATAAAGAAAGGTCATTTGGAGATAAACCATGATTCTGGAACAAAAACAAGAATGCGGTCAACGATGGAGTGAATGACACCAAAAATGTCCAAGTGGCTAATGCATCCCAAGGGTAACAACAGTCTGTACCCAACGCCATATCAGTGCCCCAGGGGGCACCTTGTCCCCCTCAACAGTCAAACCAAAGAAATCAGGGGAACACCAAATGTCAATATGCCCAATTGGGTGATCCCTTGAGTGTCATTTTTAATAAATTGTTGCAAATCAATTACCCCATCACATACCTTGTCACCAAACCATTCGATGAGTCCAAACCCAAGCCGGCATGGTTTAAAGAAAATGAATATTGTGACTTTCATAAAATCAAGGGACACTCTTTGAATAAGTTTTAGGGTTTGAAAAATTATGTCCAAGATCTCATTGATCGAGGAGATATCAAGGTTGATCCTAGCCAACCTTCATCGTCCAATGCTCAACTGCAAATCTATTAAAACGCCTTCCCAAACCATAGTCAAGGTCCTAGCACCTCCAATAGTAATCCCCAAAACAACAGCACTAATAATGTGAATTACAAGAATATGCCCTTCAATTATGAAGGTGTTATTCATTAAATTGAGCAGGTGGAACCTCGAGTATCCATGATACATGTTAAAGCCAAAGACCCTCAATGTGCTGTGACTACACGATGAGCCCACATCACCATCCCTACAGCCTCTACACCCATCCAACCCACTCCTGTAAACTCTCAATATAACATTCTTGATCACCTAAGGAAGACCCCCACTTATATATCCATTCTAGATTTGCTTAAGTCTTCCTCGGTACATCAAGAAATCTTTAATAGAGCCTTGTAGTAAACCCATGTACCAAATGACATCGACCCCACAAAATTCCAAGCTTTGGTGGGACACTTGGCTTTGTCTCATCACCTCCATTTCAGCCAAGATGACATGCCAAACATCGATGTCAACCATAATCGCCCCTTACACATTGAAGTCATAGTCGCCTGTCATAAAATAAAAAGGGTCTTGGTAGATAATGGCTCTACCCTCAATTTATGTACTTTGAAATTCATAAAACAGGTAGGGTATACTCAAGCGGACCTAAGCAACCAAATAATTACAATCAAAGCTTATGACAATGCAGAGAGAAATTCAGAAGGAATCATCAATCTTCCTATCCAAGTGGGACCTGTACTTCAGTATACTACCTATCATGTCCTTGATCTGGACTTACCGTATAATCTCCTCCTTAGCCGCCCATGGCTCCATGCTATGCAGGCCGTCCCATCCACGTACCATCAATGCCTCAAATTCCCAGTCAACAGACAAGAGGTCACCATCTATGCCGACCCCCAATCGTTTGAGTATTGTCAAGCTTTGGAAGCATCTTTTCCCCATTTACATTATTGTCCTGGGGTTGAAATGGGGGCATCCCAGTCATCATCCTCCAATCCATCATCCACTGTGATCACCACTCCATCCTCCATCACTGATCCTACAGTCACGAAAGTCCAGATCATTGACAAAGGGTGTGGCGAGTACGAAATGCACACTGCTCTTAATATAGCAACCATGCCACCATCACCACATGAGTACAGTCAACCTTCACACGCTTCACAAAAGGAAGACAATATCATCACCTTTAGTGGTAAAAACATTCCTACTACCACTTTCAGATCTCCGAGTGTCAAGATCGATGCACCAGAGGAAGACATAAGCCAATGGGTCTACCGAGAAGAGCCCGAACTAGAAACTCCTCTAAAGAAATATTTTCAAGAAAAGTATCCTTGGCCAACAAAGTTCATGGAAAAACATAACTACCAAGGTAGAGGCCTAGGTAAAGAGGAACAAGGGCGATTGTAGCCCATTGATATGCAACAGTTACCAAAGAAGGTAGGAATTGGGTATGACAGCAAACAGAAAAGCCTCGCAACATCATCTAATACTTCTAACAATATCGCCATGGACGAGGGCTCATTAGCAGACATACCTAAAGAAGAATCCATCATACACGCGTATGATGATGTCGATCACACTGACTTGTCGTCCATGTTCGAATGCCTATCCATTTGCACCATCAGCCTATCCTTTCGTCACCCTGAACTCATTGATTGGGACCTACATAATACCACACTTGTCAGTATGTCTACGGACACGTATGTCAACCTTATGGGATTGGGGGAGGATGAACACTCCAGTCGCAAAAATAAAAATAAGAAAAATAAAAAGAGGTCATCTAGTGAAAACCTTTCTGAGGCACTTCCTGACCTGGAAAAAGTAAAAATAAAGGATGCATCTGCTGGCGAAAACCTCGAAGAGGCACCGGAAGATGGAGATGTTCATCTTCCCCTTATGGGAACTCAGCTATCTGCCAGATCATCTATCCTGATTGAAGAGACGCAAGAAATTAATTTGGGAACTGCTGAAAGTCTAAAGATCACCTATGTAGCCAAGTCACTCTTCGAACAAGAGTATCCGATCTTTGTGCAGCTACTCCAAGAAGGAATCATCAACTTTGCCTGGTCATAATCAGACATGCCAGGCTTAGACCCTACTTTAGTGGTCCATCACTTGGACATTCGCCCAGATGCCAAACCTGTCAAGCAAAAACTCTGTAAGATGCATCCGCAAGTCGCATTGTTAGTTAAGAAGGAATTGGAGAAGCTACTGGACACAGGTTTTATCAGACCTATTGACTACTCTGAATGGATCTCCAATATAGTTCCAATGGCCAAACCTAATGGCGACATTCGGGTCTGCACAGATTTTAGGGATATCAACAAAACCTACCCCAAAGACAATTTCCCCCTTCCCAACATCGACATGTTGGTCGACCTAACAGCAGGACATGAGATGTTATCCCTTATGGATGGCTTCTCCGGTTATAACCAGATCTGAATTGCACCTGAAGACCAACACAAAACTGCCTTCACAACTCCTTGGGGCACCTTCTGTTACAATGTTATGCCCTTCGGTCTCAAAAATGCGGGGGCAACGTATCAAAGAGCCATGACGGTTATCTTCCATGACCTCATCCATATCATCATGGAAGACTATGTTGATGACCTATTAGGGAAGTCCAAAACACGAACAGAACATCCCACCATCTTGAAGAAGATATTTGAGCGGTTGGAGCATTATAAGTTGTGATTGAATCCAAAAAAGTGTGTCTTTGGGGTCACATCAGGGAAATTTCTGGGTTTCATAGTCTCTCGCAGAGGTATCAAAGTTGATCCTACCAAGGTAAAGGCTATTCTGGACATGCCACCTCCACGTAACCTAAAGCAGTTAAGAAGCCTCCAAGGAAAGATGCAGTCCATCCGCCGGTTCATAGCCCAGCTCGCAGATAAATGTCAACCATTTACCCACCTTTTGAAGAAAGATTCCACCTTCCGATGGAATCCACAGTGTCAAATGGGTTTTGATAAAATCAAGGAATATCTAGCTCATCCACCGATTTTGATGCCGCCTATTCCAGGAAAGCCCCTCCTACTTTATATCTCTGCTACCTCAGTCGCACTGGGGGCATTATTGGCGCAGCATGATGAGTCACTCAAGGAAAGGGCAATCTACTATATTAGCTGGACACTAGTTGGCTATGAGTTAAATTACTCCCCTATGGAAAAGGCTTGCCTCGCACTGGTCTTCAGTACACAGAAACTCCGCCATTACATGCTCAGTCACCCAGTCAAGTTAATCGCTAAAATTGATCCCTTGAAGTATCTGTTATCTAGAACCACTTTGATTGGCCGCATGGCCAAATGGGTCATGCTCCTCAGTGAATTTGACATAGAGTATGTAGAACACAAAGCCATAAAAGGACAAGTTATTACTAATCAATTGGCCGAAGCACCATTGGCAGATGCTTACCCCTTAGACACTAAATTCCTAGATGAAGAAATCTATACAGTGAGAGAGGCACAAACTTGGACGTTATACTTCGATGGCTCATACACCCATAATGGATCTGGGGCAGGAATTCTATTAGTCACCCCGCAAGGTGACTACATCCCAAAATCATTCAGGATAGCATTTCCTTGTACCAACAACATGGCAGAATATGAAGCTCTTCTCACCGGCCTTAGAATTGCAAAACAGTGGCACATAACACATTTGAAAGTCTTTGGGGATTCCTTGTTGGTTATCAGACAAGTTAATGATGAATTCCTCACGAGGGATGACAAACTGTTACCCTATAAATGCATGGTGGATGATTTCAAGAAATATTTCACCTCTATACAATTTGACCAAATCCCTCGGGTGCAGAATAAAGCAGCAGATGCCATGGCCACTATTGGTTCTTTGATTGACATGCCCAAGGATCGAACAAAGTGTGAGTTTCTTGTCGAACAACTGTTAATCCCTGCATATGATGTTCCTGACACTGACATGGTGTGTGATATTGTAGGTCCCACCTCCCTGTGGTACCAAGACATATATATTTACCTCCGTGACAATACCATACCCCCAGAACTTACATGCAACCAACAAAAATCCTTTATCCATCGCTCATCCCGATACATCATTGTTTGTGATACGCTTTATCGTCGCGGGTATGATGGAATCCTCATGAGATGTTTGAATGAGACCAAAGCCCAAACGATACTAACGGAAGTACATGGTGGTATTTGTGGGGCTCACTCAAATGGTATGGCTCTGGCCAAAAGAATCTTATGGGCTGGATACTATTGGCCTACCTTGGAACACGATGCTTGTGACTTTGTCAAGAAGTGCCTTCCATGCTTACAACATACGGATTTGATTCACACTCCAGCACAAGATCTTCAGCCTCTCCTAGCACCCTGGCTGTTTTCTCAATGGGGTTTTGACTTGATTGGCAAGATTCACCCACCATCATTCGACGGCCATACGTTCATCATCACCGCAACTAAGTATTTCACCAAATGGGTGGAAGCAATGCCACTCTCAAAAATCACCGGTACTCAGGTTTCTAAATTCATCCTCTACCATATTCTCTGCAGATATGGTATCCCATCCACCATCATTTCTGATAACGGGAAGCCGTTTAAAAATCAATCCATGAAACACCTATGCGATACCTTCCATATTCAACACCGTTGGTTGACACCATATTACCCCCAGGGTAATGGTCAGGCAGAAGCAACCAATAAGACCCTCATCTGCATCCTGAAAAAGGTTGTCAATAACACTAGACGAGATTGGCACCTTCACATTCATCCTGCCCTCTGGGCATATCGCACATCCATTCGCACCCCAACAGGCTCCACCCCATACTCTTTAGTATACGGCACTGAAGCCGTCTTGCCAATCGAAGTTGAGCTCCCCTCATTGAGAATTTCTTTGAAGAACCTCATCAGCGAAGAAGATGCTCGCATTACATGGCTTGCACAACTAGAGTTACTGGATGAACGCAGAATACGGGCCTATGATCACCTACAAGTATACCAGAATCGTCTCAAATGTCATTACAGTAAAAAGGTCTGCCCCAGGCAATTCCAGGTTGGTGAACTTGTGCTCAAGGAAAATCAGCATACTCAGCAAGACTGTGACAAGAAAGGCAAATTTGAGGCAAACTGGCTAGGGCCGTATATCATAACTGCCAAATATGGATCTGGAGCCTATAGGTTTACTCTGGAAGGAGATCCCCTTGATGAACCTGTCAATATTCTCCATCTGAAAAGGTTCTACGCTTAAGTCCGCTTGATCTACCCTATCCAAAAAAATCAAAAAAATCAAAAAAGTGACAAAAAATCCAAAAATAGTAAAGAGAAATAAATCCGTCCTATGGTGAAAACCATCTTTTGGTGGCACCTTGGATAAGTATGGATGGTGAAAACCTATCAGCAGGCGTCATCCATAGAGGGCTTAATCATTATCTACCTGGAATCCTAGTTATTTTAGGTTGTCATCCACACTATCATCTCCACCCACATCGGCCTAGGTCACTTGGTATTTATTGATTGAGCACTGGACGACCCACCTCACCTATCCCTCATCCTGAGATTTTTACATCCCACTTTGAGCTTATGTCTTTCGCTCCCTCCATCGATCAGTTCATCTCATCATATAGGATCATCCATCGTGTCGGACTCCATCTAGGTCTCATCTGCCCACATCGTTTTCATCCTTTGTCGAACTAAGTTGCCCCTGCGCTTTCACGTAGGCAAGGCTGATCATGCGATTTGCCCCCGGGGCATTTTTTGGATCAACTTGTTTTGGTCCTCCATCATCTCATCTCCATTAAGTCCCTTTTTTCTTTTGTCCATGGTCCTTTATCGAACTACGTTGCCCCTGCGCTTTCACGTAGGCAAGGTTGGACATTTGATCCTCCCCCGGGGCTTTTGTCTGTCATGTTTTGTGTCCTTCATCATTGGTCACCATTGTCTTCTTTCCGCTTTATCCATGGTCTTTTTATATGAACTATGAGGGCTTTGCGCTTTCACGTAGGCAAGGCTAATATTTGATCGGCCCCTGAACCCCTAGGTCTTTAGGTTGAGTCTTGCCTCCCTTGTGGTTGTGTCATTAAGCTATGCCTTAATCTAGCTGATCCTTAACAAGCAAGACCCACTTGTACCAATGAATCCAATCAATTTTGAATATCCTATATCATATCGATCTTTTCGCTTAGTATCCATCATAGGTCTTAATAGGATACATCCTTCCTAACAGACCTCAGCAATTCCATCTATCCCCTTGATCCTATGGCAATAGACATTTGAAATTGATTGTGATCTTTTGATGCTTTTGATTCTTGCTTATCATTTGAGCTTCCTGTAATCACTTGTCAAGGCCACCATAATCTATCATATTATGGTGTGTTTTGACTGGTCTACATAGGTGCATATCTTGATCTTTTCTTTTGTTGTGTCTTCTTGGTTGTCCCACATAGTACCCACCAAGATCCTCGTGATCTTGTGTTATATTGGGGCATCCTTCTGTGCTTGTGGTTATCTCAATACCGGACCCGAACAAGGTCTTTGTGACTTTGCGGTATTGGGATAGCCTTCTTTTCTGGTGTGTTTGTCTCATGCATTGGACACTAATCTACCTCAGTCCTCCATACCTTGGTATATCGTGTCTTATGCTATAGCAAAAATCAGTGCTCCAAAGATGATCAATTGAATTAGGATTGCATTTTTCATAATCATTGCATTAACACTCACCCTATGGTTTTGGTTGTGCAAATACTTTCCCTCATTCTTTGCCCTTCTTCTTAGGATACTGATAGTTTTCGACAGATTCCAAATGACATCCATCCTCACAATCACCCCATACCCGCCTCCCATCATCATGTCAGTTCTTATTGACACTTATGGCCGTGTGTTACTTCATCTAAAATTACAAAAATACTATGCCATATACCCTTCGTCACTTGCATTACGTGTTAGGTCCATCGCCACCTGCATCACCACATGTTAGGTCCATACATACACCACCACCTGCATCACAAAGTGTTAGACGCATAATACATCACATACTGCATAAATAAAATAATCATACAAAATCTATCATACACATATACATGCATGACAAATAAGTCAATTAGGCATCCATATAAATAAATCATCATAGATCCCATAGGTACATATAACACATCACCATACGCATATTCCATAAGTGCATAAACCCAATCATCTACATACACATCTCAATAAATTGATGCATACACATAAGTAAAATTATCCATATTCCATAAATACATACATCTACTCATCCACGTGAACATCTGATATCATAAACATACACATCTTGATAAATCAACACATACGCATAAATACACATAAGCATGATTACTCATATAACATGGTTGCAAATCATCCATGTGAACATTTCCTATCGTGAACATGAGCATAAATAAACCAATGCATCCATCCATATAAACAAGTAATACCATATACACATGCATATAATCATCCATCATAAACAGAAACATACTACATGGTGTCAATAAGAACTGTCTCATATCAAAATAATATAACATGTGTCACATGTCCATCATACATATATCCGTCACATGAAAAAATACAAAATACAGAGATGAGGAACATCTCTAATCTCTGTCAATACATCCTACACAGTCCATCATGCATCTGTCAAAAACTTGGTAGCCTGTTACCTCTCAAATGAACTCCCCACATCCGATCTCTGTGGAGACTCAGGTCCTGCTCCTCTGCCTGGTGACACACCTGGTGAATCACTGTAACCACGCATCCATGTCCCTAATGACTGGGATGGCGCTGGCATCTGAGGTGCCTACCTGGTATAATGGAATCTCCACTGTGCTGGATCTGGAACCGCATGATAGTATGTAGCCATCTAGAATCCTGCCTCTCTCGTACTATCCTCTCTCTCTGCAGCTTGGACCTGAGCGAAATTTTGCTCAAAATAATACCTGTCTCAGTCCCTGGTGATGGCCCTCCTCTCCTGCTCCCATGCCTCCTGAGCTAACTGACTCTGTGCCAGCTCTGCCTATAGTCGATCCCTCTCTCTCTCCATAATCTGCACATCTGCTATGGACATCCCACCCTCACCCTGACCTGTCAGAACACGAGCCACCGCAACATCCCTCTCTGCCTGTAGGGTCTGTATCCACATCTCTGCTGCACCTCTATCTCTCTCAGCCCCCTGTGCCCGAGCCACTGCTGCATCTCTATCCCTCTGGAGAGCCTATGCCCGTAACTCTGCTAAATCCCTTTCTCTCTGGAGAGTCGCTACCTCTGCTACCACCTCGTCTCTCCCTCTCCATAATGCCTATATCTCCGCCTCTGCTACTGCCCTCTCACTTTGAATGTGCGCCTTTTCCGCATCCCTCTCTGCCTCCATCACCTATACCTGAGCCTGTGCTGCGTCTCTCTCAGCTTGCATAATCTGTGCATGCTCTACTGCCACGGCCTCTCTCTCCTGCATCATCCCCATATCTCCAAGTGCCTGCTCAAGACAATGTACCCTGTTTTGAAGCTTGTCCTAGTCTCGTTCGAGATCTCCTGACTGCTGACTAGTGCACCCTACTCCCTGATCAGCTCCCTACTCTGTCCTCTCCTCTGGCCCCCCTGGCCTGTAACACCACGACCTCTGCCTGCAATCTGTCGCGGTCCCATGTCATCCCAGTCAACTCCCCCTGTATCCTCTGCACCTCTGCCTGTGCCGTGTCTCTCTCCCTCACTGCTCCTGCTAGCCGGAAAGTAATGGTGTCATAATCTATCAAGGCCTCCCACTCTACTCTAGCTAGCTCGGCCTCCAGAACCCTCACTCTCTGCTCTGCCATCTGTACTCTCGCCTCTACTCCCCTCGCCTGTACAATGGGATCCTTTGGTACATACGGAACCAACGCTAGTACATCTGCCACCGCAACATCCTCCTCCACCACATCTCTATCCACATCCATCACATCCTCCTCCCCCACCCCCAGCTCTATCTCATCCTCCCCATCCACCAGCCCTACCTCATCCTCCTCACCTACTAGCTGCTCCCTATCCCCCTGCTCCTGTACCTTCTCACGGTCCTCCACAACCCGGCAAACCCAGAATCGTCTCGCCTCTCCCTACCTCTCGACCACATATCGACCTCATGGCAACCTCCTCTCCTCCTCTGAGGCTGCTCTAACACCCTCCTCCCCTCCCCTCTCCGCCTCCTGACCTGCCGTGGCTGACCATGTCGACCTACCACGAACTGTCTCCTCCCCTCCTCTGTAGCATCCCTCACGCCTACCACCTCCACATCCTCTATCGCATCTACATCCATCACCTCCTCCACCCTCTGCTCCCCCTGCGCTCTCTATGGCTGCCCCCTCTCCCGCTCCCGACCCTCTCCCCGCCCTCGTCTCTGATGTCTCCTCCTCCTCCTCCCTGCTCTACCTGCCTCCTCTCTCTCTCTCCCCTTCGGCTCCTCCTGTCCCCCCTCGTCTACCACCGCCGCCTCTCCTCTCCTCTGTGGTATCTTCTCCTCCGCTAGTCCGGCACTTGCTACCCTCAACCTAGGTCGTGCAGACGTAATCCTCTCCCATAACCTATTCTGAAACCACCTCTGATATCGCGCCGTCACCACTGGTACCTGCTCTCCTCCTATCCTCCCTGGATAAGCCTCCTGTCCTGCTGCCATCCATGATGCCCTAGCTGTCGCTGGTGATATGCGACCTCCCCATGGTACCTCTCTACTATACCGACGAAACAAGACCAGTGCCGACGGAATATCCTGAATCACACCAAACTGTCTATGCACTCTGTCTGGCCGATGAGACTCTACTATGGGTGGTAGCGGACCAATAATAAAAAATCGGCTCAGAAAATATCCCTCATGCCTCCCAGTATCTGACCATCCCCTAAACTGACGCGCCCTATATGGCCGCCACTCTATCTCCCTTGAACGCAGATTATCAAAGGCTCTCCTCCACCCCTCAATCCCCCCTGCATCTCCAAGCAGAAAATCCACCCTCTCTCCTCCCCATACTCCCACGCCACCAGCTCTCAGTCATCCACCATCCCCCTCCTCACCACTATCGGCCTTGTTACTGCAATATGCTCCCACACCCAAATCTGCAGTAATGTCACATGTGTCATGCTTGAGATTTGCCGATAGCAGATACTGTGCATATCTCTGTACAACTGCGCCAATACACAGGAACCCCATGAAAACGGTCCCCCCCACCACTCAATAATGTGGCAGATCACCTCCATATACCACAAGCTACATGTCCATCTACTCTGATCTGGCAGCAGTATCTCACTAATCAGGCCACACAAAAATAACGGTAAGGCTGACACACCCACTACCAAACATCCGTCCAAATCCAACTGCCCCTTCACTAGGGGCAACCTTACATCACCAAACAAAACTCTCAACGTCTCATCTAATGCTGCCCCTGTGGATACCACCTCGCTCACTAACCGGCCCGCAATCGACAACCTCAAGATATGCCACACATCCTCTAATGTCACGGTCATCTCTCCTGTCGGGAAATGAAACGTCGACGTCTCTGAGCTCCACCACTCTATCAATGCAGTCAACATCGCCTCATGTGCCCTGACCTCTAGAAATCGCACACAGTGACCTAGCCCTGCGTGATCTAGCACCAGCTGGTCCTCCCCATTCATTGCCGCTATTGTCACCACCATCACCTCCGATCGTCGCTCATGCACGCGTAAACGGTCAAAACTCTACATCAACAAAACACACTTATCATTTTTCCTCAGTCTTTCTTTTCTCTATCTTTCCCTTTTTTCTCTATTTTTCTCCCCCTACTGGTTTCCCTCCCGGTTGGGGTAGAACCGCCCGTCCGCAGATGGGTGGAACCGCCCCATTACGAGGTGGAACCGCCCGTCCGCAGACGGGCGGAACCACCTAGCGGCCGGGCGCCACCGCCCGCCCACAGATGGGCGGCTCCACCTCGCGGATTGGCGGAACCGCCCGGGTGGCTCCGCCCTGCGGTTAGGCGGAACCGCCCGCCGCAGATGGACTCGCCCTGCCCGTCACAGGGGCGGAACCGCCCGCCCGCACCGGCTCCGCCAGCCCGGTTAGGTAGAGCCCATCGACAGTGCTCTCTCCATTACGGAGAACCACCACCCCACGGATGGGGCTCTCCGGCTGAGGACGACAGCGCTGCCCATAAGCTGCTCATCGAGTTCTGGCCCGACAAGCCAGGCTCAGCAGGCGGACGCCCGCACAGCTCGGCGGCGGGCGATGCACTACCCGAGACGGCCCGCCCCGCAGCCCATGGCCGGGGATGCCCCCCATAGATGGAAGCGGCCCCATGCCGCGGAGGGAGGAAAAGCGCCCATCTTGGGCTGGGCGGAACTGCCCCATGGCTGGGCGGAACCGCCTCGTGCTGGGGCGGCGACACCTTGGGTTGGGGCGACTACGCTCCGCCCAGGTGTGTTGTCTTCCTCGATTTCTGGTCCATCTTGGACTTTTTCTCAGTAAACTAACTAAGACCCATTTTTCTAAATTATTTTCCCGACAAAACCCATGTTTTCAAATTTTAATTTTTTACGTAAAAAGTGCATAAATTGAATTGGAGGGTTTTCTTGTTACTCACCTATTCTCCGCCTGCGCCCCCACTGTACATTGCATGAACCCCGTCCGCCCGGTGCACGATCGCAGCATCATTGTCTGTCGGCATCGTGTCTCCTCGTCCTTTTTCACACCTCTCCTCTCTTTCTCTCAACTGCTACAGTGAAAATGACCTTTTCAACCCCCTTCCTCCAAAAAGGTATTTTTTACCTTTTCTTTAACTTTTTATTCCTCCAACTAATCCCAAACTTCCCAAGGCTACCATTCGCAAACCGTGCGTCGGATCAACTCTATTCAAAAGCCAAAATTGCTTGGTTTTCTGAGCTCTATCCAATTGTATCATTATTTCCTTCCTATTGAGACATCATCCATGGACCCCTTTTCCCTTCCCCGACCACCCTCTCGAGGGGGCATAATACCCTCTTACCATCCCTCCATTCCTTCAGCCTGGTCATTGGGACATCATCAATCTTTTCATGCCAGGGGCATCACCATCTTTTCGCATTTTATTTTTCTTCGAAACACTGTTATCCTAACAATATTTCGAAGAGGGGAAAAATGTAGACATCTAAATTTAATCACTTCCATATGATTAAATTTACTGCCTTTTCATCTATCGTGTTAATATTAATTTATTAAATTAATATTACACCTTTTGTCCCATACCGGTAAAGTATTTAATTTAATAATTAATACTTTGCATTTCACCTTACTCCTCTCTAAATTAAATAAATACACTAATTTATTTAATTTAGTCATTTTCTCCCTTTTGATTTAAAATCAATTTAAAATTCCTCACTTTCTCTCTCCTTGTCACATCCCCCATAACCTTGCCCTAATCTGAATTATTTTAATTAATTCATAATTATGATGTGCATCCTCTTAATCAGAGATTAATGTCACATCCTCCTACATTTGCCACTTGCCTCTAATCTTCCATTAATTAGCCTAATCCAATGTTTTCATAACCTTAACCAAAGTCATTAGCCATTTTTAGCACCACTTTTTGGTCAATTCTTCCATTTTTCCTTTTTGGATATTGACCCCCTTTCCCATGTGAATTTTTAATTCACATTTATTTGTCCTAGATTCCCCTCCTCTTTATGTGAATTTTTAATTCACATTTCATTCTTCCAAGGCTTCTAGAACATTGGACTTGTCACAATCTCCACATGTGACCAAGTCCCACCTTTTTAGAGCCCACCTTTTATCCTCTAGATCATCCTAGGAATTCACATTTATATCTCTAACCACCTTTCCTTTTCCCATGTAGATTTTTGAGGAATTCCAAAATTCCTCAAAGGTCCCTTTCACTCCCACTTGGGGACAAAAATCCCCTTTTTGTGGAAATCTCCTCTCTCCAAGGTGCATGTCCTTTTTCCACCTCATGTACCTTTTTGACAACTCATTTCCATCTCATATCCCCTTGGCCACTTCACCCTCCACATGTCAAGATGTGAGGGCTTGTGGGTTCTCAACCCACCATAGCCCTTCATCTTGACCTTGTTGGAGCAATCTTGACTGTTGAATTCTCTAGAGAATTCAAATTCTCCTATAAATACCCCCTCCTCAAGGGCATTTACAACACTTTGAATTTTCATAACTACATGCTGCTAATTTACATCCTCAATCCTTTGCCATCATTTTTAGCCATCTCTCTTGATCATATTGCACTTTGAATCTTGCATCTTAGTCACTCAATCCACCATCAAAGGAGCACACAAATCATTCCAATCAAGGGCCAATCAAGGAGAAATCAACAATAAGGAAGGTGAAATCGTTTGTGTCTTATTTTGTCCATTTTCTTTATTGATTATCACTCTTTTGGCTAATCTTGAGGTGTCCTTGGTATTTTTTCATTCACATTTCTTAGTTGTTTCGCACATTTAGAGTAGGATAAATTCTAAGGTATACAACTATAAACTACAAATGAGATATATTGCATATGTTAAATCATATGTAATAAAGTCTTGACATTTTTAAAAATGCTATGTAAACAAATCGGATATTAGATATAGAGTGGATATCCGATTCAAATCAGATATCCGATTCAAATCAGATATCCGATTCAAATCAGATATCCAATTTAAATCTGATATCTGATATGTCTGACACAAAATTCATTACCTAGTGAATAGGCTCGGGTTTGCTTTGGTATTTGGTTAGGACATGCCAATCCTAAAAAGTCAAAACAAAAAGCGTGTTTAACAACTTACCTTGTCTTTCCGGACTTCGCCCATGTGGCTGATGACTTTATTTTTAGCCAAAATTGATAAAATGAAAAGGGTTTGTAGAGGAGATTCTCAAATTTTTTCCAATATAAATTATGCTTTATTTTGAATTTAATAGATTATTATTATTCATTTTCTATTAGAATTATGACTAAAGTCCTGATTGATAGGATTGTAAAACATCTATAACTTTCAAATGGTATCATATTTTTGAATCTGAAACATGTGTCACATTTTATGCTTCACATACTATAGGATTAAAAAAAAGAATTGAATTTCATGAAGTTTGACCAAGTTAAGGTGGTGACATCACGAGTTTTATATTTTTAAAAGTTGTATTAAAAATTCATAATTAATTATTTACTTGGAAAAAATTACAAAAAATATATCGTCACATTGGACATGAGTCCTTTACTTATATCTAAAATCTTATAAAAAAATATTATCATTTTATTGTGGTTAGGGTGGTCAGACAGACACTTACTTCTTATTTTTTCCCTAAAATTTAAGTAATATTGCATTGAAATTTCAAATTTTCACCAAATAGATTTTAAAAAAAATAAAATAAACCTAGTAGTTTAGAAACTACATTCAATTTCCCACAAATTCTATTCTTACATGTTTTTGAAATAATATAGATAACTTATTCAAATTTTTATGTCAAGTTTCCTAACTCTAATTTTTTTGAATTTTCATTGCCACTTAAGGGCCTGTTTGGCCCATCATGATCCTGCACATACCCAAAAACTAGATGATATTAGAAGCTTGGCCCAAGAGTGTAACACAAAAATGCAAGCACAAACAAAATACTTGTTTGACAAAAGAGCTAAATGTAGAAAGTTTGAGGTGAATGACATGGTTCTATTATGGAATTCTAGATTCCAAGATAGGAAAACATGGGAAGTTTGAATTTCTTTAGATAGAAACATTTTTTATTATAGGTAAAGGTGGTGAAGATTCTTATTATCTTCAAAACATGTTAGGAGAAGATCAGGAATTGCAAGTGTATGGAAAATTCCTAAAACACTTGTTTTCTTAGAAAATATAATTTTCCATGCATAGTAGTTTAGGTTTCCCCTCACCCTTCACATCCCATTTAAACATATTCACCCATGGTCTGCCTCCTAGAGATCATTTTTGGATTCTTGCAATGACCTCACATTCATTCATCCCTAATCAGAGCCACTGTTGGAGCTAAAAAATCCATCTTGGTTTTCACATGCCTCCATTTTTGTTTATCATTCCATTTCCATCATAAGCCCCATCACCCTTGATTTTTTACTATATTTGATGTTAAAACATAAAGCTTCCTAGTGTAAATAGCTCATAAAATAAAGCCAATAAAGCCTCTAATTGTCACTTTGAAGTAATTCCCCTCCTTAACAAGCTTCCTTGGAAATACAGGGTATGTTGCCAAGAAAATTCCATATCGAAGAAAGCTGCACCATTGTCTCATCGACAAGATCAATAAAAGGTCAATAGAAATATCGATGAGACCCTCGTGCTTTGAAATGACTTATTCAAATGTATCCTGACAGTCTAAAAAGCAACACATGAAAGAGACCTAGATGTTTTGAAGTGAAAAGTTGATGTCTCTCCAACCAAACACAGTAATGTTGATACTCAAAGAATACCTGATCATTTTGCTTTCAGAAAACATAAAAACATCTTTTAGCCATAGAGAGATTACTATAAAATAAATAGTGAATTATTGGTAGAACACGGTCGGGTGAGTACAATGGCAATATTGAAGAGATATCAGTGTGTCGAACTGAGAAATGAAGAAGTCTCTTTGACACCGTAGGAACAAATAAGAACAATATTGTCGAAGAGACACAAAGGAATCAAACAGATGTTGACAAAAGTCCTTTTGACTTTCTAAAAATGGAAACACAACCGCAAGCATGTATTTTTGATGAGACTATAGGGCATCAAAGGGAGATAACCACAAGTCTCTTCGACATTTTAAAGAAAAAAAGAGGCCATTTGAAGAAACACTATTGAAAAGAGGAACATGGGTATGTCGAGGAGACATAAGCTTATTAGAAAGAAATGTGCACCAATCTCATTAACATTTTGATGCCAAAATTGCAAAGATTGAGGTGTGGCCATCGATGAGACTTTGTGGGATCAAAGAGAAAAACTCAAGTGTCTCTTCGACATTTTGAAAAGTTATTAGAGACATATCAAAGAAAGAGGACATCTTTTCTTGGGTCTCTTCAACATGATGAAATGATTTCTTACTTGGTTGACATGACTAATAAAGACATTGAGGAGATAACTGCCATTAATGTTACAATTGATTAGAAACATCGTACGAGCACTATTTATGAACCAGAGTTGGTTTAAGCATGCCAGAAATTGATATATTTAACTATTTAGAAATTAGAATCATTACAAATTGTGGCTGAATATCACGGAGATGGGGTTAAACAACAACAAGTAGCTCAGAAAACATGACATTAGTTCAAGTAAGTGTTCTTGGCTCAGCTAAACGTATTGTATAAATTTTTTCTTCAAGTACTTTGTAAGTAGGGTTTGAGATGGATAGAACCCTAGAAAAACAAAAGGAAAAGAGGTAGAAAATAGAGGCCAGACCATTAAACCAAGACTTAATAGATCAATGTCCTGGGTCTAGACCAAAATCTAGGAGAATAACTCAATTAAATCCTTCATGTGAAAAACTAGAAGATAAACATCAAAATCTCAGAGATTTGTGGACTCCATAGAGGGGCTATGATTTAGTTATATATTACTACAGAAAGAAGTATAGATACAAACCTATCTCTAATCCTTGGAACATGAATTTGGAAAAAATTGTCATGCCTAATGTGTTTTTCAATGTAGAAATGATTAAGGAACTGGCTAAAAACTACAACCCTAAAACAAGGGAAATCCATTCCCATGATGGCTCACAATTTATTATCAAAACGTGGGACTATATATGCATGATTTTTCAATTAGACACATCCATGAAGACAAAATTGAGGATAAGAGACCTACTAGAAGAGTATTGGACCATGGATGCAAGCTATAAGAGGTAGAAGTTACCTCTGCATAGACCCAAGGGTCGAGGGAACTACCTTAGAAAATACTCTAGTGATGAGAAACCTCCATTTCATGTGGACTCGTTTGAACAATACTACCAATACACGTACAATTTGGCTGGCCAAGTCCTATGAATTGATGCTCCTGTTGTGATGGCTATAGATTCCATGGTCTTGTCCATAGATATCCAAAGCCAAGATGCTAGGTCTTATGACTATTTAGAATACCTGTCGAAGGTTATTAATACCTCACTTACTACCATTAAGAATAACTCTAATTCCATCAACTTCAAGCACTATTATCTTCTTATACATATGATATTATATGAAGGATAGGAAATGGGAATATGGGGAGATGACTTAAGAATCAAGGATCTGGATACTGATGAGAACTACAAACCAGTTCAAATGTGGACGTCCATATGAGATAGTAGATGTGGGAGATCCCACTATTTATATTTTGAAGAATATTTTGTCAAACCCTAGTATAAGTTACTTGGCCATAAATGTGATTATAATTTATCCCCAGGGATACAAATATTCTTTAGGCCAAAAGAGAGAAACAATGAGGGAAAGATAAACAATAATTGGGGGGACTAGTATGTGTTTGAAAACTATACTATGATAAGAGTATATGGGTTCAAGGCAGCCCCATTTTTACTACCTAAGACTGTGCCAAATAGGGTTGCATATCTAGAGATTGTAATATAATTGGCCTTTTCAGACTTCATGCACCTCAAAAGCTATGGAAGGAAATCTCTTATACCTTCTTTGTGTTTTGGTGACTTTACCATTATTTTTTATCAAGGGTATGATCTATTAACACCAAAATATATTATTATGGCATGCCATTGGGAAACAAGAGGGAAAGGTTTGACCCTGACCACTTGATTCATGATGCCAAAATATGACAAAAACTAAAAAGATATGAACATGAGTTCTTCATAGATGATGTCATAAAAAATTGTGATGAAGCTCAAGTGATAATGAGAAAGACTACATATAACATAATAGTTATGGAAGAGGCTTAAGGAGGAGAAATAATAATCCATTATATACATAAGCCTTTCATGAAATACAAGATCCTATGGAGAGTGTTGAGAAATTAATCTTGTATGAAGAATAATTGACAAAGGATGTACCTCTTGTAGCTTTTGAAAGAAGAAGAGACACTGGTTCTAGGAGACAAGCTGAGAATGTAGTACCTTTAAAGGTCATTTGTCACCACAACCTACTCCAAAGGTGAGATTATCAGCTGATACTCCTATTATAATCAAAGATGATATTGCTCAGGAAGAGAACGAAGCTACGCAAATCACCATTCCCACTATTTCCCAGTATGAAATGCCACCAGAGAGGAATATGATCACATTTAAAGCTTCAAATGAATTGTATGATGATGTGAGGCATTGACCTAGCTAGGAATTCATTGTAGGTGATGCATTTGTCCAAACTTCTAAGTTTAAGGATTTCATTTGTGAGCACAAAGGAAGAATAGTAAGTGAAAAGCTAAAAGAAATCAACCCTAAGAAAGAAGCAGATGACTTGAAAGAACTCCAGTATGAGGTTGATAAAGAAATGGACAATATGACTCTTGAAAGAGGAAGGGAATTACTATAAGAAGATGGAGTCATGCTTCTTCTAGTGCGGGACATCATCTCAACCATTGTGTTTGATAGCTTCTTGAAAAGAGAAAATAAAATCTTGCAATTGACAGATGAGGCCACTAATAAGGTATATACTGGATCAGGGTATAACCCTGATAACACTACTTTGCAAATTTGGGCCCTTTACCCATCAAGAAAGATTCCCTCTCTTATCAATAATCATGACCAATTATTTGGTCATCTTCTAGTGTAGAGAGTAGGGGACACAAACTCTATTGATATTGTTGATCTAATTGTAAATGTGGCCAAATTCACTAAGGCTCAAATTCAAAAATTGTTCAAAGACAATAAGGGGTTGACTGATGAAAATGAGAGGTTGAAACAATAAGTAATCAACTATAGAGATAGATTACCTTCCTCCTCAAGGCCTTACTCACCATTGATTGAATGTGAAAAAAAGGTGCTCGAAGCAATGTATGAGACTACCTATTAGAAGAAAAAATATGAAATTATTTAGAAAGGGCAAGAGGAATTGAAGAAAAAATTGAAAACTACTATATTTGAAATGGCATCTAATCTGGTGTGTAAGAGTTTTAATGATATGATTAGACTTGCTAAAAAAGTCTGGGTTATCCATGACAAAACATATGCAACTTTGCAAGAACATAATAGGTTGTGTGATAGAATGAAGGAGGTGGGACTATAGACAAAGGAAAATAAACATGATAACAAAAGTGTTCTCCAAGAATATCAAGAGCTTATGAAAGCACATGATAACTTCCATAACATTTTAACACAAGAATTGAGTGACTTTTGTCAATCATTGAGTATGGCTATCAAATTTCTTTAAGGAAATGGACTTAAAAGACCAAGATGTATGGAAGGATGAGATAGCATCGTATTTGCCTATGGCCCTGGACAAGATTAACGATGAAGATGAAGTGCTTGAGAAAAAATAGGTGCAACCAGGATGAATCTTTGAACTCAAATATGCAATGAAAGATATCATAAACAATGTTGACACTTATGCAAAGACAAGATATATCAAGCATGTGTCAAAGATCAATCCATACATTGCACGAGTTAAGTAAGGTATGACAGGATAACCAAATTTTGTAGTCATGGGTGCATAATCATGGAGCATGGGCCTTGAAGAGGTCTTAGGTGATCACAAGCACTTGCTAGAGACTAACGGATCATGGTGCATTCACTGAAAAATCAAGTTTCTATGTTTATGTTACTTAAATATAATCTTTTAGTTATCAAATGATATAACTTTTTGTGAACGAGCATGTAGCTTGTTGCTTCCCATATAAAAATGGAAACCAAGGCCCAGTTTTGAGAGATCATTATCACTATCATTATCATAAGTAGTAGTATATAGGTTAGATTAATATAGCATATTCCATCCATCCATTTCCATATTTTAGAAACTTCTGCTATTAATGTACATATTTTGAAGCAATATAATGTGGAGAAGACTGTTCTTAATTAGTGATCTATTTTTAGTGTTCAATTGTTGTGTTTATTAAATCATGCTTATATGTTGTTGTGATATCTCCAAGGTGGCTCTCTTAAGCTATTCAAATTTATAGAATTTTTCAGGACACATTTGTTGTTGTTATGTGATTGTCTTGATTGGGTTCTGGTTGGAGTGAATTAAATATCCTTTCAAGTGACTAGTTTTAATTGGTTCCTACCAAGGATTAAAATCCTTTTAAAGTTGTTATTCTAATTGGTTTCCCTTGGGGCAAGAATTAAAAAATCCTTTTCATGATATCACAGTAATTTGGGAGAATAACAATGGTATTTATAAGGAAGAGTACAATAGCTAACTAATCTACATGTTTGTACAAGGTGCAAACATTCCAAGTTCCCAAAAAGTTAGAGTTAAGTTGAGAAGTAGATTCACTTATCCTACATATATTTCTCCATCATCACCATCCACCTCTCGACTCCATTCACCCAATAGATTAGGCATTGGTCAACTTTAGAACAACTTTCTACAAAATTTACTTATACATTTGATTCTTGAAACATCTATAGTAGGAACTAGTCATTAGCCCTGCATCTACTTCACCCCCATGTGCCATTGCGAGTAGATTTCCTAAATTAGAGACCATATTCAAGCCTTCAAATCTTCCTCATCACTTAGGTACACCCGCCTAGGTTTAGCAAAACCTAAAGAGCAGGGGGTGATCAATCATATTTTCCCCATTCATTAGTCAAAAAAATACTAAGAGACTAGCACCCTCTTAAGGTTCAAAACTTGCATTTGTGAGACCTAACATCTCTCTCCCTCCATCCCTCCATCTCTACCCTAATCCCTCAACCCTTAAGCCCTCAACCCTCTACACTATACATTAAACCCTAAACCCTCAATTCCAAACCATCTACCCTATACATTTGATCCTCAACCATAATCCCTCAACCATATACCCTAAAACCTATATACTCAACCCTATACCCTAAACCCTCAAACCTAATCCCTCAACCATAAACCCTTAAACCCTAAACCTCATCCCTTAAATCTTAAACCATTAAGCCCTCAACCCTTAAATGCTTAAACCCTCAAACCTCTACCCTATACATTGGAACCTCAACCCTAATCCTCAATTCTATAGATCCTCAAACCCCATCCTTCTCTCTCTATTTATCTATCTCTCCTCTCTCTCCCTCCCTAAACCTTGAAACTCTCTACCCTAATTTCTCAACCCTATACCCTCAACTCATAAACCCTTCTATTCTCAACCCTTAACCCTCAACCCTCTAACCTCTACTCAATACCCTAAACTCTCAACCCTAATCCCTCAAACCTAAGTCCTCAACCATTAAACCCTTAAACCCTTGACCCTCAACACTCAATTGTCTACCCTAAACCATAAACCCTAATCCCTCAAACCTTTAAGCCCTTAAACCATCTACCATAAACCCTCAACCCATAATCCATAAATTCTTACTCCCTTAACCTTTTCCCTAAACCCTCAACCCTTAAACCTTAAAATCTCAAGCCTTAATCCCTAAACCCTAATCGCTGAACCTTGAGCCCTTAAACCTTAAACCCTCAACCCCTATACCATCTACCATATACATTGGAACCTCAATCCTATACCCTCAACCCTCAACCCTTAAACCATAAACCCTAAACCCTTATTGTTGGTGTAATTAATTATTTAATTACACTTACACAAGTTTACTTAGGCATTTAATTATATTCCTAGGTATCATTTACTAGGTGATAGGTTCACATGTTTTCTTAGGATATAAGATTACTTCTAGAAGGATGACTTGTCTTTTCTAGAAGTCTTATCTTATCTAGCATCATTTCCAAGGTAGTTAGCTAGTTGTCACATGTCATAAGATTATGACACATGTCAACATCATATTACATACTACATCTCAACCTTGCCTATATAAGCAAGGCTTCATATGTACTTTTCCATATTCAATTTGGCATTCCTGCATCTAAATGATAGTATAATATTTTTTTCATTTCTCTCTTGTAGAAGCTATTTTGTCTTGCAGGTGATTCTGGGGTGTTTGAGGAGTTCACCATAAACTCCTACATGGTATCAGAGCTTCAGTGTTGTAGACTTCATCCCAAATCTAAGGGACCAATTTTGGCATGAAATTTTTGCTGGGTGTGAGTTGGGGTTTTGAGAACATTTCCATTGAATCCAAGGCATTAGAGAAAGTCAAGATCAGATTTAGTTTTGTCAAAATCTAGCATATTTTGTCAAATCTGCAGGGTTTGATCCAACCATTTTTATTGGAGCCATTTTTTTTCTTTAGAAATTTAGCTTCAACTAATTTGTGAGAAAAATGATTTCTGGGTTTTGTAACCAAGGTCAAATTATCAACTGGGTATCTTTCATATCTTATTTTTCATATCTTACAAATATCTGAAAAAAATGTACAAAAATTGTTGCATGCCAATTTTCTCTTGGATAAAGGTTAAAAAAATCATTTTCTCATCTTTTGCTTGATGGATCAATTTTTTTTTTTTTTTGGGTTTTGTTTGTAGCTTCAAAATATTTTAGGGTTTTCTTTATTGTCTACAAACAATAAGTAAATCTTCTAGAAACCAAATTACAAGGGTCGTGTCTACATTGTTGGTTGAAACAATTTATCCCTTTTTAAAAAAATCATAACTTGAGCATACGCCTTCCATTTTTTGAAAACTTTATACCATCAAAAAGTTGATTCCATCCTCCACACAGATATGAAGCTATTTTTCATCATCGAGGAAGATGTGAACATTCATAAGTGCATGCACTATTTCCTTTTTTGTGTGCATTAGGTTTGCATTTTCTATGCACTTCATTTCAATTCCAGATCATTTGTTAATCAACTATTGCTACATAGATTCTAGAGTTGTGCTAGTTTGTGAGTTTTCTAGTGTTCCTTGGCATTGGGTCTATTGTTTCTTTTCATGATTCTGACTTGAAACCTTGAGTGACTCTAATGTGGTTTCTAGCAAATAGAAGTATCTTTCCTTGCTTTTCAAATAAAGGATTCTAGTGTTACTCCATAGTGTACTTCTAGTGCTTCTCTTGCAATAGGTTATCTCATTATGGGAGGTTGAATGGTCTCTCTTTTCATCCTTTGTGTGGATGGAGATTGATTGGATTTGTATGGATATCATTATTGTATTTCATATAACTTTTGGGGAGGAGTTTTGTCCCACTGGGTTTTCTCCTTTTCTCTATTTGTGAGAGATTCCATTTGCATTTGTACATGGGAACCTAACATGGCCTAGTAGCTGGGAACCAGCATTGCATCTTTGCATCATTTGCATAATAATTTCCTTCCCAAGTTGCACTTATTGGGGGGTGTTGGTCTAATTAATCATTTAATTACAATTATATAAGTTTACTCAGGCATTTAATTATATTCCTAGGTACCATTTACTAGGTGATAGGTTCACATGTTTTCTTAAGATATAAGATTCCTTCTATAAGTGTGAGTTGTCTTTTCTATAAGTCTTATCTTATCTAGCATCATTTCCTAGGTAGTCAGTTAGTTGTCACATGTCATAAGATTATGACACATGTCAACATCATATTACATACTACATGTCAACCTTGCCTATATAAGCAAGGCCTCATATGTACTTTGTCATATTCAATTTGGAATTCTTGCATGTTAATGATAGCCTAATATTTCTTCCATTTCTCTCTTGTGGAAGTTATTTTTTCTTGCAAGTGATTTTGGGGCATTTGAGGAGTTCACCATAAACTCCTACACCTTAAACCATCTACCCTCTATCCTCAACCCAATACCCTCTACCATCAAACCTAATCCATCAACCGTATACCCTCAACACTTAAACCCTTAAACCCTTAAACTCTCTACCCTAATCCCTCAACCCTCAAGCCTAATACCTTAACCCTTAAACCCTCAACCTTCAACCCTCTACCCTATACATTAAACCCTCAACCCTCAATTCTCAACGCTCAACCCTTAATTGCTAAACCCTCAACCTTTAAATCCTAAACCCTCAAACCCTATACCCTCTACCCTATACATTGTACCCTCAACCCCAATCCCTCAACCCTATACCCTAAAACCTATACCCCAAACCCTCTACCCTCAACCCTAAACCATCAACCCTAAACCCTTAAACCCTAAACCCTTAAACCTTCTACCCTCTTCCCTCAACCCAATACCCTCTACCCTCAACCCTAATCTCTCAACCCAACACCCTAAACCCTTAAACCTATAGGTCCTCAACTCTATACCCTCAATTCTTAACCCTCTACCCTATGTATGGATACTCAACCCTCATCTCTCTCTATCCTAACCTCCTATTCTCTCCTTCTCTCTATCTCACTTCTCCCTCCATATCTCCCTCCATCCATCCCTCCCTCTCTACCCTAATCCCTCAACCCTATACCCTCAACCCTTAAACCCTTAAACACTCAATCTAAACACTAAACCTTGAACCATTAAACCCTAAACCCTTAAACCCTCTACCCTCTACCCTCAACCATAATCCCTCAACCCTTAAACTCTTTATCTTAAATCCTCAACCTGCAACCCTTAATCTCTCAACCCTTAAACCCTAAACCCTCAACCCTTAATCGTCAACCCCCAATACCTAAATCATCAACTATCAACCCTTAATCCCTCAACCATAAACCCTTAAACCCTAATCCCTCAACCCTCAACCCTTAAACCCTAATCCCTCAACCCTTAAACCATTAAACCCTCAACTCTCTACCCTCTACAATATACATTAAACCTTGAATGCTCAATTCTCAACCATCTACCCTATGCATTGGATCCTCAACCATAATCCCTCGACCATATAACCTAAAACCTATATCCTCAACCCTAAACCCTCAACCCTCAACCCTAATCCATCAACCCTAAACCCTTAAACCCTAAACTTCATCCAATTCAAAGGCTTTGAGTTCCTTCCTAACGTCCAAAGACGTGTTTTTGAAAATTCTAAAATATTTCACATAATCACATTCATGCTAAGCATTAGGTTTGCATGTGTTTCAAGGTCAAAAAAATTGAATACTTAGGTAATGTTAGGCTCTCTTATAGCTATCTAACTATGTATTTTTTTTCATATTTTGACAATGTTAAGCCTTTGATCTATAATTTCTTTTGTTTGTGTGTCAATTTTTTGGGAAAATTTACTATTTGGTATTTTTTTGATTATAAATTAACCATTCATCAAAATTTAAATTAAGTTACATTTTTAGAAACTAGACTCCATTCTACACATATTTAAATAAAATATTTTCAATTAGTTTTTAAAATTTATAGGGGTAGCAAGACCAAAATTATATTTTTCAAGAAGTGTCCACATTGAAGATAGTAAAAATAAAATATTCATTAAAAAATTATTAGAAAAATTGGGCATAAACTACATACTATTAGATAATTTTTCACTGAAGCAATTTTTAAAATACTAAAAAAAAGTTAATCTTTTGAGGGAGCCACAAAAGTTGCTATGTTATGTTTTTTTTTACCAAAAAAACACAAATTTTTGTGGCCCCCTCTTTTGAACCCCTTAATCTCTACCATTTAAAAAAAAAATAAGTAGTTTAAAAAGTAGACTCGGTGCACTACAATCCTTGTTTTTGTTGCATCTCAAAATTTTGAGTGTAACTAACCTTAATTTCATGTCCAAGGTCAGTATTTCCTTATTTCAGAAAAAAAAAAAAGTGGCCACTTCAGCCACCTTTTCGGCCCCACATCATTTTGCACTTACCGTAGGGTTTAATATGATTCAAAAGTGTTAGCAAATGGATTGGCCCCCTTTGATAAAGATGGTGATAACATAACTATTCTACTCAATAAGCACTAGCACTTATTCACTAATAGCTTTTGAAAGGTCATAATTGCATTTGTGGCTTTCCTCTGAATTGAGAGGTACAACTCCCTTCTATGAATTAAATGAAAAATAAGTAGCTTTTAACTAGAACACAATAACACAACTAACATTAATACATAAAAATGCAATTAATGTGAAAGAAAATCCTAAAGATCATCAATAAGACAACTCACAGACTACATTCAACTAGAGACAAAAGATGATCTAAGCATGTATGAAGATTTTATAATTGCAATAAGGAAATAAATGCAGTAGAATAAGCTTTACATAGAAAATATATTGTATATTGTACGTGACTCATAGATCAATACAATCAACATTATATCCCACCAATAACACACAGATTATGAGGCATTGGAATAAGAAAAAAGATCTAACCAAAAATAAAACTAGTGTTCCTTTATTTACTACAACACCATGTAATTTCAGAGATTGGAACCTACCAAAGAGTCCCCCCCATCTAGATATAGGGACTGAATTCCCTTTTTTATAGTTACCGATTGGTTGCGGCAACATTTTCTTGCTATGTAACTGTCTATCTTGAAAATTAGTGGGCAGGAATAATAAATAACCATCATGATTACATCACCAGTGAAAAGACTATGAATAATTCCTGAGCACTTCTTGATCTAACTCCTACCTTGTGGCTATTGATCACAAACGGTTTGTATACTTTACCAATTAGAGATAAAACAACTATCACACTTGCATGCTATCTTTGTGCAAAATTAATTGGGAATGTAACTTAAATTCTCATCGTATCACCATTAATTTAGACCACGTCACCATCCTACCATCTTTAATTGTTCTCAATCAGCATTTCTTGCCAACCCTCTATAAATTCCACAAGAACGACCTCATTTCACAATCCTGCTATATCAAACATGGCTAGCACTCAAAGTGATGGTGTGTCCATGAATTATTTTGTCACCATTGAAGATATTTGAGTGTAGTCCCCTTTTCAAGAGATTGATTGATTAGTTAATTGAAGTCTTCATGATTGAGAGTGAGATTGAGGAGGAAGTGTTGCACAATACATTGAGAGATACTTTCCTGGATCAAGTTCACATACATAATGCAACACTTCTGGAGAGTTTTGTGTACACCATAGCTCACACTTCCAATCACTACAATTGGGGAATGTGAGTAGAAAAGTGTTTAGTGAAACTAGAGTTCCTTCACTAGGTGAACGTAGCCATCACTAGACTCAATAGTTATCCATAGAGTGGTTTGATAGGCGATTCTATTTGCATGACTTCACTTCCACATAATTAAGCCCTGGAGGAAGAGGTAATGCTTCTATGTACAAGACTTGTGAGAAACAATATGGAACTATTTTCATGGTTCATGTAGACACACGAGAACCTACTTTCACCTGCTTAGATAGAGCCTCTTCAAGTAGTCACAAAGGCACTTCGTGTAGTGATGTTCACCCTTTGCACCTAAGAAGAAATTTCCATTTTGATATTATGTAGCTCCTTCGTTTCTATATAATGGATAGAAATTTTGTATTTCCAATAGTACTGATATTATATATATATAATACAGTATAATGTTTTGGTACTCTTAGTGTTGATTTTTTGTAATATGATTCATTCTATCTCATTTTAAATTGTAATTTCATTTCATGTGAATGACTTTTTCTTCATTTAACTCTACATAATGGCTTCACTTACGCTTTTGAATGGTACCTTGCATGATAACAACTTAATTATCCTTGAAAAAATATTCTAGTGGTAAAATGGAAACTTCACAAAACTATACAAATCACCACCATAGTTACAAAGGATGTTTAGGCTTGTGCTTAGCTTAGAGAAGACATAGAAGAGATTATTGGTGGTCTTTTTCATAAGTTCATGAACCCTATGTATGAAACACACAAAATTGGAAAGAGAAACTTTGGAGCATGTGACGAGTTATAAAAAATTATAAGACACTGCCCGAGTTCAAAGATGAAAAAATAAAGACTTGTGGCGGTTAAGTGAGGAGTTAGACTAAGTAACCAAAACACTGCCCAGGTTATAAACACTTAGAAAAACCCAACCCAACAAAGAATTAGCCAAAATTTACCATGGAATTAGTTAAAAATAATGGGGGGTCCCAAAAATTTGATAATATGGGCTCTGTTTGGGGACAAGGACTATAAAGGACATGGATAGGAGCCCAAAATTAATCAACTAGTCCTATTTCATTGGGCAACAGAGTCAAGTGAAAAGAAAGAACAACCAATGAAAATAAACAAACACATAGAAAAATGACACACCAAAAGTTATATACAAGGTAGGTCAACACTTATTGAGAGGGAAAGCAGAGGTAAAATTCATACATAGCCATTAACGGGAAAATAGAAAAAAAACCTAGACCTAAAAAATCCCATTGATGTATGCAACTTCTGAATCAAGGCATGAACTTGAACGACCCATGCATAATTGGTATAATTAATTAGGAAATCACTTGCATTCCCTCTAAATAACCACTTCTCATCATAAATTTCCTCTTGATGTAGAGGAGTATAAATAGGAATCTTAGAGATTCTCATTGCTATTTCCTATGGTTTGGTTGGAAATGTTTCTTTCCTTTGGGGAAAGTTTAAACTTTTTGCACCCTTTACATCAATGCAACTCTCTATTTCAAGAACCATCCCCTATTTAGTAGAACTGTGTGGTGATTTTATAGCTTGCTGATCTTTTATCTTCACAATATCCTCCTTTCCTTCATAATTAATGGAATAATGAGTGGCCTCAACCATTAGTGATTCTATTAAATAAGAGTTAACTTCTTGAAATAAAACATTGTCATGAACTTCAAATTCTTCAAAAAGAAAGAGAGGGTTTGAATTGACTAACCACTTCATACCAATTTCATCTAGAGGATCTTTAACAATCTTCCCACTGCTACAAATATTTTTATCTTGATGGCAATAAAACATGGAGGTTTCATATTCTGGGACAAAAAGGTCACTAGGCTCTTGGTCTTCACCTTTGAAAATCAAAGGAAGTGCATGGCTTACAGAAACTAGTGATGAACTAGATTTAAAGATCGGATTACACTTTCCTCGAGGAGTATAATATTCATCATCATTGGATGAACTAAGCTCATCTTCTGATTATATTGTAGTTGCTAGACTATAGGCCTCAGCATGCCAATACTACTATTTTTCTTTCACAAGCTTTCCCTTTTCAGGTGAAGATTGAACATCATCAAATATAGTCAAGTTAATTTCTTCAACAGTAGGATGAGGAATATTAGTAATCATCTGAAAGCCAGAGGAGACTAGAGCGGGTGGTGGTTGGTGGTCAATAAGTGGAGAAACTTGGTTAGGTTTCCACTTACCAACTGCTATTAGGTCATTTTCAATACCCACTACCTCAGTTTGAGCTTGTTCAATTCCATGGACCTTTTCCCTTTTAAGCATAAGTTGGATATTAAGATTGAGGGAAAAAATAAAAATATGAAATTGAATCACCTTGCTAGTTGTTCTAGTGTAGGGATTCACTAGAGAGATTGGTTAAATCAATAAATGAAATCCTTCATAGATTCACAACTTTCCTTTACAATCTTGAAAAAACTTTTGAGTAGTGTAGCCACATCAATAGGTACCTAAAAATGACTGAGGAATTGTTTGTGCAAGATATCCCACTCAGTTATGCAACCTTTATCTAACCCTCTGAACCATTCATCAGCCTTCTCGATTAGGATATCTATAAAAAAATATGACAAAAAAATCTTCATTTTGGATGCCCAAGATTCTACTCATAGTGGTCATGGCTAGGATGTGTTCTTCAGGATCCTGGATGCCATTGCTAAAGAACTTTGGAAACCTCTTCCTTGAGCCATGTGGAAGATCACTACACTAAGATAGGGTGAGAGGCCCAATATGATTACCCCAAGGAACTAAGGCCATGATACTCAGAGTCACCAACTCCTAAAGGAGTAATGGGGGGGAACTACAAGTCATCATTGAGGTGGCGACTGAGCTGGAGGATGATTTCGTGGCTAATTAGGATGTCGATTTAGATGCTGATTAAGAAGTTGATTCTGATGTGGATCAAGATGGTGGGGTGGGTTGTCGTAGTATTCAAAAATCAACCTTGGGGGTAATTCCATTATTGGTGGTGGTGGACAAAGGGCCCGCTCCTCTTCTTCCTCCAAGATGAAACTAAATCACATATAATCAACAACACTTCTTTTGTACTTCCAAGTGAGTGTATTTAATTATGATATAATATCTTTCTATTCCACCTACATCCAATAAAGGTAAGGTTGAAGTACGGGGAACACATCATTGTGGGGAAGTACCATCTTGTTGCATGACACAAGATAAATTATCAAAAATTTAAAATTCCCTAGTAGAGTCACCAAAAATCTGTTAGCAAATGGATTGGCCCCCTTTGATAAAGATGGCAATAACGTAACTCCTCTACCTAATAAGCACTAGCTCTTATTTTTTAATAGATCTAGAAAGGACATAATTGCATTTGTGACTTTCCTCTGAATTGAGAGGTACAACTCCCTCATGTGAATTAAATGAAAAATAAGTAGCTTTTAACCACAAAGCAATAAGGCAACTGACATTTATACATAAAAATGCAATTAATGGAAAATAAATTTTTTAAGATTATCAGTGGGACAACTCATAGACTACATTCAACTAATGATAAAAAATGATCTAAGAATGTATGAAAGATTTCATAATTGCAATAAGGAAATAAATGTAGTGGAATAAACTTTAGAAAAAATATATATTCTATATTATATGTGACTCATAGATCAGTACAATCAACATTATATCCCACCAATAACATAAATTATTAGCCATTACAATCAAAAAAATGTACTAACCAAAAATAAACCTAGTGTTTATTTCCTTACTACAACACCATATAATTTCAGAGATCAAACCCTACCAAATAGTCCCCCTGTCTGGATATAGGGACCAAATTCCCTTCTTGATAGTTACTAATTTGTTGCGGCAATGTTTTATTTGCATAACTATCTATCTTGAAAATCAGTGGTCGGGAATAATAAATAACCATCATGATTACATCGCTAGTGAAAAAACTAGAAAAAATTCCCTAACACTTCTTGATCTAACTACTGCCTTATGGCCATTGATCACAAATGGTCTATATACCTTACTAATTAAAGATTGAACAACTATCACATGTGCATGCTATCCTATCATAAAATTAATTGGGAATGTAACTTAAATTTCCATCGTATCACCATTAATTTAGATTGCATCAACATCCTATCATCTTTAATTATTCACAATCAACATGTCTCGCCAACCCTCTATAAATTCCACAAGAATGACCTCACTTCAACATCCTATTGTATCAAACATGGCTATCTCTCAAAGCGATGGTGTGTCCATGAATGATTTCATCACCATTGAAGAGATTGAGTGAAGTCCCCTTTTTAGGAGGCTAACTGATCAGTTAAAGGAATTCTTCATGGTTGAGAGTGAGATTGAGGAGGAAGTGTTGCACAATATATTGGGAGATACTTTCCTGAATTAGGTTCACGTACATAATGCAACACTTATGGAGTGTTTTGTGTATACCATTATTCACACATTCGATCTCCGTGATTGGGGAATGTGGGAAATAGAGCATTTAGCGAGACAAGAGTTCCTTCATCAGGTGAGCATAGCCATCATTAGCCTCAACAATTATCTATAGAGTGGTTTGATAGGCGATGCTATTTGCATTTCTTCTCTTCCACATAATGAAGCCATGGAGGAGGTGGTGACACTTCTGCATGCGAGACTTGTGAGAAACAATATGGAACTGTTTGCTTAGTTCCTATAGACACACGAGAACCTATTCTCGCCTGCTTAGATAGAGCGTCTTAAATTAGTCATACAGTCACTTTGTGTACTGATGTTCACCCTTTGTGCCTTTGAAGAATTTTCCATTTTGATATTATGTAGCTCCTCCATTTCTATGTAATCGATAGAAATTTTGTATTTCCAGTAGCATCAATATTATATATAATACAATATAGCATTTTGGTACTCTTGATGTTGATTTTCTATAACATAATTCATTCTATCTCATTTTAGATTTCAATTCTATTTCATGTGAATGACTTTTCTTCGTTTAATTATGCATAATGGCTTCACTTACACTTTTGAATGTTACCTTGCATGATAACCACTCAATTCCCTTGAAAACACATTCTGGTAGTAAAATGGAAAATTTACATTGAAACTATACAAATCATCACAATAGTTACAAAGGATCTTTAGGCTCACACTTAGCTTAGAGAAGACATAGAAGAGATTATCAATAGTATTTTTGGCAAGTTCATGAACCTTAGGTAGGGACCTCCCAAACTTGGAAAGAGAAAATTTGGAGCATGCGATGAGTTGTGATAAAATAAAACACCTCCTAAGTTCAAAGAAAAGAAAATAAAGAGCTGTGGTGGTTAAGCGATGAGTTGGACTAAGTAACCAAAACACCACTCAGATTACAAACACTTAGCAAAACCCTTCCCAACAAAGACTTAGCCAAAATTTACCATGGCACTAGTTAAAAAAAGGGGGGTCCCAAAATTTTGACAACAAAAAGGAGCTTGGAGAAAATATTATAAAATGTTTTACAAAGGTTGATAGGCTGAAAATAAGATAATTTTTTGGCCCTTGAATGCTTGGGGATGAGAACAATGAAAGTGTTATTGAATTCTTTGAGAAAATTTCTAGTACAAAGTGGTTCAGGAGCACCCATGAGATTTTGGTTTGTCATTGTTTTGGTTTTGTGTCTCTTATGTAATAAGGTCCTTTTGGATAATCTTCATGTTTGTAAGGGTCTAGATGAGGTCTTAGGAGGATAGGTATGGTCAAGTTGTCAAAAATGTAAAAGTTGCTATTGGTTTTAAACGTTGTCAATATTGTCTAAAATGTTGCAAATTATGGAATTTGAAGAGTCACATGGTGTAAATGAAGGAATTAGAAGGGCTTTAGTTTGAAAATAAGTTTCAAATAATTGTTACATGTTTAAATAGCCTTGGGGAGGTCGAAACCAAGGTTGGTGGTTACAATTTTGAAGTGTAAGCAATAAAATTCCTTTGTTTTCTACAAATCTGAACGTTGCAACACAATTCTTTGATGTGGTATAATATTGCATGAAATTTTAATAATATTCACATGATTTGGTGTGATAGAGGATTGAGTTAGCTCTCATTTGAAATTGGTTGGGTTGATTTTCATTAAGTTTTATCTAAGTTATGATCAAATTGGTGACTACCACTTTAAGATTTTTTCTGTAATTGTCCTGTTGCAGCATGTGGTACAAATTTTATATTCCATATCTTGATCTCAGACCAATTGGGACTGAACTCCATGTGAATCTACTTTCTAATGCACTTGGTCTCATTTATTTTTGTTGAGTTTGGAGAGAGATATTGCAATTTTGGAGAAAATAGTTTAAAACTGTCATAAACCCTAGGCAGGGTAACTAGTGACCTTCAAAATATGATTTCTCATAGTTTCCACAGTGGAAAATTCTAATTTTTTGTGTGGGCATCTAAATTTTTTTATATTACCATGCTTCACAGTTTTAGGGTTCCATATTGAGGTTTGCACATGTTTTGATGATGCCCTAGGTCTAATTTTTCATGTTTTAGGCTTTAAAGATTAAAGGCTTGTGAGGAATAACCCACCAAGTGATATTTTAGGATTGAAAAGTTTGATTGATTAAGGTTGTGTTTGGATTTTTCCACCCCCGATCTGTATCAAATTTGTATCAGAGCATAAAAGTCCTAGGAAAAGAAGTTTGGAGTTTATGTGTTGTCTTTTTGCAAGCTGAAGGAAGAGCTTGGATACCAAAAGACTAGGCCAAGGGAAAAGAAGGCCTAAGGTGAGGTATTGTGAAGACAAGAGAAGAAGCAAGGTGAAAGAGACTTGCTTGAGAAAGAAGAATGGATGTGTTGAGGAGAATAGTCTATGAAGACTTGCAAAGTACGAAGGTAACAAGCAAGAAGCCAATGATGAGAAAAGAGAAAAGTGAGATGAAGAAGAAAAATGAGAAGGAAGAATAGATGAATGTCCAGCAAGAGATAATAGATTTATGGCAAGCCTTGGAGAAAATGAAAGAAATTCAAGAAGAAATGGAAAAAAAATGGAACTTGAAATGCAACAACTCCTTGAGAGAGCAAAACAAGTAAGTGGTTGGCATCTACCAACAAGGAAGAAGGTTAAATGGCCTATCAAGGAAATCATGCAGAAGAGAAGGAAAGAGAGGATAGCAGCACCAAATATTGGAGAATCTTTTTTGGTAATGGAAGAGAAAAATCCATTTGAGAAAGAGGAAAGTCAAGAATCATAAATAGGTTCTAGTGCTATGTTGGTGAGTGAAAAAGAGTTTGTACAAGCCAGATAAAAGGGAAGGTCTATTGATTGTGCATACCTTAATGAGAGAGTAGCATTGGACACTGTAGGTTTGGATGATAATAATTGTATTGTTGATTTTTAGTCAAAGCCCCTTCCAAACCTGAGAATTGATGGTATTGAAAAGGCACGTAAAACTCAATCTTTTCTCTTTCCCATTGAAGGTGAAGGATAGACACTTTCATTGCATGTATTTCACAAGGAGATATTGAAGGTTAGTGGTGATTTACTTATTTTACAGAGTAGTGCCATTGATCAAGAAATTATGTTTGTGTATGGTTAGAGATAAAGAGAGGGGACATGATTCTTTGATTGTGATGGTAAACTTGAGGGATGAGAAGCCTAAGTTCAAAATGAAATGTCATTGAAGAAGAGCAAGGTGATATGCCACTATATGCAACTTATCATGAAGAAAGGAAGCAATTGCAGATTGGAGATCTGAAAAATTCAAGCAAGGGGTAGATGTTACTATGTTAAGAAGGTCACCAAAAGAGTGTGAAAAGAAAGGTAATCAAGGTTGTTATCTATTTTGTTCCAAGTTCTCAGCAGTTTTTTATTTTGCAGAGTTCACCTACCTATGCCACATGTTCAAGAAACCTCAAGTGAAGATGAAGCCACTATGGCACTATTTCAAAGGTCATATGCAGGGGTCTATGCAGATCACGCAAGGTATTTTAGACCTAATTCTCAAGTTGCTACCTTCTATTCAAGGGGAGCTTGAATCTTTTCTTTTCCTGAGAGTATGGTGCAAGAGCACCCATAAGATTTTGGTTTGTCATTGTTTTATTTTTGTGTCTCTCTTATGTAATAAGGCCCTTTTGGATCATCTTCATGTTTGTAAGGGTCTAGAAGAGGTCTTAGGAGGATAGGTGTGGTCAGGTTGTCAAAATTTAAAAAGTTGCTATAGGTTTTAAAAGTTGTCAATATTGTCTAAAATGTTGCAAATTGTGGAATTTGAAGATTCACATGTTGTAAATGAAGGAATTAGAAGGTTTTTAGTTTGAAAACCAGTTTTAAATTTTTGGTAGATGTTTAAATAGTATTGGGGAGGTTGAAACCAAGGATGGTGGTTACAATTTTGAAGTTTAAGCAATAAAATTCCTTTGTTTTCTACAAATCTAAAAATTGCAACACTATTATTTGATGTGGTATAGTACTGTACTGAATTTTCATGATCTAAACATGATTTTGTGTAATATAGGATTGAGTTATCTTTCATTTTCAATTGGTTTGGTTTATTTTCATTAAGTTTTATGTAAGTTATGATCAAATTGGTGACTGCCACTTCCAAATTTTTTATGTAACTGGCCTATTGTAGCACGTGGAACGGATTTGATATTCCATATATTAATCTTAGACCAATTGGGATTAAAATAAATGTGAATATAATTTCTAATTAATTTGGTCTCATTAATTATTTTTGAGTTTGGAGAGAGATATTGCAATTTTGGTAAAACTAGTTCAAAACTATCATAAACCCTAGGTAGGGTAACTAGTAGCTTTCAAAATATGATTTCTCATGGTTTCCATAGTGGAGAATTCTAATTTTTTGTTTGGGAGTCTAAAATGTTGTATATTACCATGCTCCAAAGTTTCTGGATTCCATATTGAGGTTTTCACATGTTTTGATGATGCCCTAAATTTATTTTTTCATGTTTTAGGCTTAATTGGAAAAAAAAAAACCCATTTTTGAAGGATTCAGTACAAAGTAACCTACCATAATTTTGCGATATGTTGTATAAAGCCCAAATAGGTATCTAGAATTGTCTTTATATTTTAGATATAATGTATGAACTAAAAGTTATGGCCAAAAAACTCAATTTGATGCCCCCAAGTTTTAGGCTTTAAAGATTAAATGCTTGTGAGGAAAAACCCACCAAGTGATGTTTTAGGATTACAAAGTTTGATTGATTAAGTTTTTGTTTGATGTTTTCCACCCCTGATCTACATCAAAGAGGAATTCAACAACAACATTAGTGACATCCTATCCAATGATATCCTAGAACTTCTAAAAGAAGAAAGGTGGGAAGTGATCAAGACTAGAGGCCTTAAAAGGGCTAAGGGAGAAAACAACCTCCTGTATCTCATCATATGAAGCATCTCTATCTATAAAAAAAACCTCTTGCTGGGATAACGAAAGGGGAATAATGTCCAAGATGTCACCAAAAAAAAATCTATCAAGGGTAGCTTGAGAAGGGTATGGAAGAAAGAGACACTGACACAAGCCAAATCATCCTTAGAAGTCAACATAGAACCATCACTAAGGACCAAATCAAAAATAGTGTTTTGTTTCTTGTGTCATGAATTCATCATGTAAAATAACCTATAATTTTTATCCCCCTCATGAACCCATTGATTTTTGGACCTCTATTTCTAGTAGATCTCTTCCTTTTCAAAAATATTATTCTCACTCAGCAAGGTGTTTTCTTTAACAACTAGATCATCCTGAGCACTAGATTCCATCTCTTCTTGAACTTGTCTAAGTTTATCTTTAAGAAATTTTTTTCTCAAAGATATTACCATAGCAACTCCTTCTCCATTCCTTTTGATTAAGTTTGAGGTTTTTGATTTTTGAAGCCAGATTAAACATAGAAAAACCACAACCTTGAACATTCCACTGGGTGGTGAGAAGGTCCCTGAACTATAAGTGGTACATCCACATCATCTCAAAATGAAAATGGCTCTTAGCCTTAGGGGGAGGGATATTTCAACATAAGAACAATGTGGTATGGTTAGAGCCAATCATTAGAAGAGAAAACAAGGAAAGGGAGGACACTAAGCAATGATAAATAGTAACCTAAATAAGGTTTTCCCATGACCATTTATTGGAACAAGTAAAAGAGCTTCTATCAAGGTCCAAATTATTCAAGCCACCATATACAAGAAAGAGTTAAGGTCCAACATACTATCCAATAGATCTAGAATACCACCCTGCTTCTCAGAGGGAAAAAGGGAGTATTGAAATTTCCCATCACCATCCAATTAATATGTAAGAAAGTATTCCTACATCTTAGCAGGTTGAGCCAAGTATTCCTACTTTGAACTGCATTATTGGGCCTATAGACGTTGGATAACACCTAGTCATGAAGGTCAAAAATTTGAGAGAACCTAACATTGAGAGAAAATTTATTCTTAGAGATTAGAGAAAATTTGAGAAAGGGTTTACAAATTGTAACCATCCCACTAGAGGACCCAACTATATCCACTACCAAATGAAGTACATTGGGCTAGATAAACTTGCTAGATTTGTCAAAACTCAGCAACAATCATTTTAGTTTCTTGTAAAATGAGAATATTAGGATTGAACTCTTTAATGAAATCTCTGACAATATGCTTCTTATGAGGGTTTTTGAGCCCTTGGATATTCTAAGAGAGGATCAACATTTCTTACTGCATCTGGAGCTAACCTGCTCCAAAGTTGTCTGATTTCCATTCACAATATCTCTCATTGTGTTCTTTTGTCTGGTGAATTTTGCAAACTTCATTTCAACCTTAGCAAAAATAATGTATATAATTCCATATTTAAAATTGAGCCAAAATAGGCTAGACAATGGCATTAACCACTTGTCTAGACTGATTTTGGGGATTTTTCACTATTTGATGAGTATTAGATATTAATTCCAAATTTTATTTTGATATCTCAAAAATGACCATAAAAAGGGCAACTTTAGAGCATAATTAAAATTCCTCATGTTCTTGGACCTAATTATTGGGGGTCTTTTACTGTTTAATGAGTATTAAACATTAATTCCCAATTTTAGGCAGTCGCCTAACATGAACAATGATTGTTGATGATTATTAACCTTTTAATTTTATTTATCATTTGTGCCCCTCAGATGTTTGGGTGGATCCATAATAAGAATGGTATTGACAAGGATCTCATATTGGATTTTAGGAAAAGGATGAAAATTAATTTTAACAATATACAATTTAATCACGAGGATTTAATCCCTCATAATTTGAAGGCTAACATCATCATTTTTTGCTTAAATTTGGAAATAATGTCTTTTTAGCCCTCAAATCTTATTGATTTCTAGGAAAGTGGTGTTATTATGGAAATAATAGATTTCTAGAATGGGAACACAAGTCAAGATCTTGTCCACTCCATTTTATCAAGTTCTCATTTGTATGAGTCACCCCCTAAGTATATTGCCTTCAATAGGTGGCACAATTTGTAGACTAGGGCCAAAATTATCCACAAGCTTGACATGAGTCATATCTTGTCCCCTCTCTTCATTTTCTCTTTCTCTGAGATTTACTTGTGCATTTCAAATCCCACCCCTCTTGATCATCGTTTCAAGCTTCTTACAAAGGTTTTTTTCCATCCTTTATGTAATTCCTTTTCTATTAGAATGGGAAGCCCTAGGAAAATATATAAATTCCTTTCCTATGTTTCACTTAAATAAAATGTAAATTTCTAGAAAATTTATGAGGAAGTTGTACTCAATCCCTTCTTTCAAGCAATGCAAGGGAGCAACTATAACCTAACCTCAAAATTCTACAACTTATGGAATGCTAGCAAAGTCATCCTTAGTGGTATCTAGTTCAAAGTTACTGCTAGTCTCATTGCTAATGCCACATGCCTCCAATGCAAAGGTCTCAAGGTGGAAAAGATTTGTAATAGGAAATACAAGAAATTCAAGGAGAAACTCTTTGAGAAAGGTGAGAAAGACAGTCATCTATAGAATGGCTATAACCGGGATAAGTTGCCTCCCTATAGCTTGGTAAGCATTCACTTAATCTAGTATTGCATTATTGAGGGAAGATATGAAACTATACATGGTTATTATTTTTTTCATTAAATCATGTTCGTCACAAGGAGTGGATTACTATGCCTTTTTCTTGTTTTCATCCCTTACAACTTGTATTGCTAAAGGAGCCTCACTGCTCTTGCACCAAGGCTTAATTTAAACCCTCTATAAATTTGTGCATGATTATACCCCTCAATAGAACCCCACCCTCATTTTTTCCCTTCTAGATATTAAGCTCCTTAAAAATTACCCATAGTTTTTCCCTAAAGGATCCCATTCAAACTCAAAATCAAAATCTTAAAAAGGGATTTCTATTATTGTCATGTCCCTAAATCCCTCTTCTATGTTTCTTACGGGGGCTGCTACCCCCTAGAAAATGTTTTCCCCTCCTCCTCTCAATAATGCTAAAAATAAGAAGGTTGAGACCTCTAGATCTATAACTATTAAAATTATGGACAACTTAGAGGTTTTCCAGGTGTGTTTGAATAGTAGTGGGTCTGAAGAAAGATGGTCTACTAGACTTGCTAGTGTAAGCTAGAAGAATAAAGGTAAAAAAAATAAATGGAAAAGTTAGTGGTTGATGATGAAGGCGTGTATGACTTGGATGAAGATTTCCACCCTAAATTTGAGAAATATAGTCAAGATAACATTGATTTGGAGGATGAGGAAGTGGAAATTAGTGTCGAGGAGGGAAAGGATAATAGTGTGGAAGAGAAATCTCTAGGGAAAATAATGATTAAGATTCAAAGGTTCTTTAATGGGAGGATGAATTCAGTAAGGAAAACCTTAATGAGGAGTTAGAGGAAATTGAAAATTAAGGAATACGAAATGACCCAGGGGTGTTGCCACAATAATCAGTTACACTTTTTGGGACATCTTGATTTTTGCTAAAATCACATATTTTTACAAAATATAACTATTTAAGCCTTGAAAGGTTCTATTTAAAGGATTTTAATTGAAGAGGGTTTGATTAAACCCCCTTAGATCAAACCCCCTTGGATATAACCCCACTAGTTTTAAACCATACCTACAATGGAGTCTCCTCTACACCTATCAAAATGTTGATATAAAACCACTTTTGATTAACCTTTTGGGGGATCATATGAATTCATTTAAAATTTATGTTTTGTAAATATGTATTCTTTATTATAAGCTTCCTGAAAACTATAATTTTAAATATATTTAATTTGATTATTATATATATTTTTTTAATTTCTTGTGGATGTAGGTTTTTCACCAAAAATCAAGCTCTCTATTTTGCACATGTGGAAAAATAGTAGATTACCAAAATATATATATATATATCTATGCGCTTGTTATTGATGTCCTTGATCCAACAAAAAAAATAAAAATTGATACATACAAAAAAAGTTGTGTTATATAGTAAACCTATGTCTACATTATAATTGGTTTGACTTCAAAACTTAAATAAAAATAAAAATCAATAAAACACTATGAAATCAAATGAAGGAGCTATATATCATAGTTAAAAGAGAGTTTTATCCTTCATAGAAAAAATTATGTGTTATATAGTAAACATCACTCTTTAAAAATGTTGTTTACTTTTAAAAACTAGTTATCAAAGGAGATGGAAAAAGAAATACAATTTGATTCCAAAAATTTATAGAAAAATATATTTAGAATCTACCAAAAAAATTTCACAAATCAATAGTGTGCATCATCTTCAAATTCCTCATGGTTTAACAACTATAAGTGTTTGAAAGTGGATATTTAGTTACAAAAGTTCAATTCAATGTCAAGTTTTCCCAAAAAGCATAATCCACTATTGTGGGATCACCACCCGACTAGAATATGGAAGAGAAATTGAAGGAAAGGCCTAGCTTCTAGCTGATGAGGGAGCTTGAAGGAGATGGTGAGAACATACAAAAAAATATTTCTACCCTAGGGGATGTTTTTGGTAATATCACTAATATTGTGGATGGGATCATGCAACATGCAATTTTTTTGAATTATGTCTGGTAAGTCAAAGATAAGGAAAATTAAGAGGAAATTTGGGAAAGAGCAAGAAGAGATGACTTAGAGGAGCTCAATTTATAACTATGTTAAAGCTAAGGACATGAGGGAGGCCATGGACTTGCTAAAGACAAACTGGGACTTGATCACCTCTTCTAAAAAGTAATGGTTTATGTTTCCTATTATTTGCTATTTTGTCTTTGTTTAGACCTATGTGCCTACTTTTGTGTTACTTATTTTGATGTTAGCATACATCCTTTTGATGGTTTAAGTTGATTGGCCTAGTTGGCCTCTTTTTCTTTTTTTTTATTTAAACTCTAGTCTTGGGTTTCTTCCCCTACTTTTAATACCAAAAACCTGAGGGGGAGCTTAACCTAGTGTGAAATTATCAGGGGTAAAAATTTATGATGCTATATTTAGCCCCCACTTTAGTGAGAGTGTGAAATTATGCTCATGATCACACTAAAGTAAGGATAAGCTAAGAAGGGTTCTTTTATCCTTAGAATAGATAAGTAGGATGACAAAAAATTTAGGGGATGCACTAACCCCCAGGCTCAAGACCCTACAAAAAAACAATGCAAAGACAAAGGAAAACACACATAAGGTGTAATGCAACATGAAAAATAAGAGGCATGCATAATGAGGACACAAAGCTAACACAATTTTATATCCATAATGAAAATAGAATAAAATAGGATGAAAACATAATACAAACACATTGCAAACTTTGAAGCAAACAAGAAAATGGGGTATGACATCACAAACTAGCTAGCTCTACATAATTCTTACTAGGATCCTTTGGCTGGTTGAGGCTAAAAGTAATCTAGTGAAAAGTTTCCACAAGAGGCCAAAGGCTTAAACCAACTATGATAAATAACTTATGAATATTTTCTTCAAACAATAATTTAAGACATTTATGAATAACCATTGCAACCACATTCATTCCAAGATGATGATGACCTAGCTTCACATAAAATTGGTTCGACATTTAAGGATTATAGTAAATAAAATATCTAATTGTTTAGGTACAACTTTTACTAGGAGAGTTATAGAATCAATCGTAGGGTGAATAGAACCATCATGGTTCTTTAATAATTCTTGTGATTGTTCATAATAATCTTTATACAATTCATGCACATATAATAATTCTTCGGTAATCATGTTCACTACACACAAAGGATCAATGAGTATTTCCCTCGTGGGTTTATCATTAATTCTACCGGTGATATAAAGAGGACTGTTGGGTGCAGTTATAGAAATATCAATATGTGTGAAATAAATATTAGGAAAAATATTGGTTTTAATCTTATGAGATTGTATCTCAATCATGTTTACAACATTGGATAGATCATCTTCTTCATTATCACTTTTTTTGGAAAAAATAGTTGAATGACTTCATAATAGGTTTGAAAATATTTGTAAGTTTTGATTAGGTGGAAAAATATTATTTTTCCTTTGTTGTTTATACCATCCAAATGGATGACATTGGAATCAATGATGTTTTTCACTTGGTGCTTAAGATACACATATTTCTATATCATTTATAGGTGTATGATGATATTGGCAAAATACTTTTGCATTAAAGTTTGGTGGTAAAAATTGTGTTGTGTACAACATTATAGCATGGAGAGAATCAAGAAATTGTGAAAACTTAATTATATCTCTTGGACTAAATTGATATGGTGTTGTAGATGTAGTGGTAATTTCCATTCGAATGTTATTAGATGATTGATGATTATTTATCTTTATAAAGCTTCTGTTTTGTTTGTTAAAAGATTGACAATGCTTTTATGTATGGCTTCAAATTTACCATTAGGAGGCAATGAAGGTGTACCTTCATATTGGCTAACTAATATATGATAATCATGGTCATACATAAATACATGTAAATGAGTACTTCATCAAAAAGATCTTATCTCTAATGTAGGGTTACAAATTTTCAATGAAAACTCTTTGTATATTGGAATCCAAGAGATTATAGGAGATTTTTTATTAAAGGGCTTGTTATTATCCTATGAAATCAGACACCTTCTCTTGGAATCCTTGCTTATAGTGGACTACATATATTAATGTAACTTGGGGTTAAATTCTTGAAATTATTGAAGGAATTCATTAACAAGTTGCATAAGTGACATAACTGAGTTATTAGGTAACGAATAAAAGTAATTTAAGGCCATATCCATCAATGATCACAATAAATTTTAAGCTAAGAGAGAATTTTTAAAGAGGAAATCACTACATAGAGTAGTGAAAGTTGATACGTGATTATTGGGATCTCCTTTGCTAATAGACTTATCAAAATGAGGTATCTCAATATTTTGCAGTATGGGTGTCTTTAGAATAGAAAATGGCAACAAACTATATGTGAGGTATGTTGGAGAATTATCATTGGATTGAGTTTGGTCTTTTAATTTTTTTGTTGTAATGATGATATGTTTTGCAAGAGTTGGTTTGTCACTAGATCATTTGGTGACATGTTTAGATAATGTGTTGAATATGGTGAACTATTGTTAATGATTGGCAGGTTATGATTTTACATATTTATAAGAGGTGAAAAATATGAATTTACTATATGTGAAGGGATAAAGCTATAAGGGTTCCCACAAGAAAATCCTAAACTAGAATTACACCATTACTATGTTGTGTGGTGATTGCTACAATTGGAGGGGTAAAATTAGGAATAGAAGGTATGGTCGTAGGAGAGGGGGCTTGTTTTCCTAGTTGATTTTAAGCATTAGTAGAGGATTGAGTGTAAATAGCTACTATAGTAATGTTTACATCCACTATATGAGTTATGTTACATTACACATCTATCCCTTGTGAATAATTTATTAGATTCCTAATCTTGTCCACAAGAGGAACCATTTCTCTAGCCAAAGACTTGGTACTAAAGTATTTTTGAAGTCCTTCTAATTCTTTGTCCAATTTTTTGAGTCAATCTTAAAGGACATGGGTAACAATAGCCTCCAATTCCATGTAAATATTAAGTTATAAAGAATATATAAACAATGTAGGATTGGGAAGAGGATAAAAGATAGATTGAGTAGAGGTAACTCTTTGAGTGAAAGAGTTATGAGACTCACCTATAAGAAAGAAATGTGATTGTAGCGTAGGAATCCAAAGTCTAAAACTATGTCCCATAGGGGTATTAGATATGGGACACTATGTCATGAATCTCATAAATTTATTAAAAGATTCAAAATTGTTGAGTGCTCATATATAATAAAGAAAAATAAATGATAGTGATATTAAATAAAATAATTTTTAGACATAGAAAAAAAATTCACGTAGAAATCATAGAGACAAAATAGTGATTCAAATTTTACCTAAAATTAGTTGGACAATGGTGATGGAACCCTAGACTAGAGATGCATTTTTTGGAAAAAAAGGAAAATTACTTACAATGTTTGAAGATCGAAGGTTTCGAAGGTTCAAGTCTTGCAACTGTAAATAAATATCTAGAAATGTACAAAAAACCTAATTTATCTATGTGAAGCATAATCATGAATGAAATTTTATGCTTTTAGAGTAATGTAATATGTTTTTGATTAGATAAGAAGGGAAGGCCCTTGATCCCATAGTTACAGTAACATAGCAAAATGGAGCAGAAAGAGGTGGGAAACAACACCACCAACTAACCAAAAAATAGCATCAGATTTGGCATGTAGGCCAACATTTAAAAGTATAACAATTTTCTAGCCATTATCAATCAAAAACATAAAGTTTTTACTAGCATACTTCAATCTACGAAGCCCATTAATTAAATCAATAGTATTCTAGGTGGTATTCCACCATAACCTATAGATGTTAACATAACAGTCTCATATATGATTAAAAGACAAAAAAGCCATAAAAAATAGGAGATTAGCAACCCAATCCATTAAATGGCTTTCTTTAATAGGTCCCCATACTCTCCCATGAGAGAAATGTATTTGTACCAGTCAAGGCCCTCTGTTTCATTCAACAGCTTCAGGATATCGGTTTTCCCTTGTTTCTTCAACTTCCTGGCAAGCTTCCTTTCACCAAAAGGTGCTCCAATCATCGCTCTTCTCATCAAACTGCTAGTTACTCTCATGAGAGTAACTAACCCCTTCTCCATGTCCTCAAATTATACCTGCGAGAAAGTTAGTCTGATTTTTAAAAACTCATTACTAACATCCTCGACTTTCTTCTCCATTCTAGAAAACCCAACATCCTGCTCATTCCTGACCTCAGTCTTATCCTCAGAAGGCTCCACTTGCTTGTCCTCTTCCTCTTCTTTTTCCTCCTCTAAACTATTCTCCTCCATCTCATAGGTAACTCATTTCCCTTTCCCTTGTAATATTTCTTTTACCTCCATTTGATTCCCTTCCTCAGTGATATGAATCACATCTCTAGGGCTGATGCCACATCTGGGTTTCTTAGCTTTCGGGGGTTCCAACAACATAGGAGAGTGTTTCCTCTTTTTAGGAATTTCTCTAATGAGCTATAGGGTATGTGTAGGATCATGATGGGCTAAAAAGTGGCGATATGCATGGTTATGTGGCTGATGACTTTTTTTTACCAAAAATTGATGAAATGAAAAGGGTTTTTAAAGGAGATTCCCAGCTTTCCGCCAATATAAATTATGCTTTAATTTTAATTTAATAAATAATTATTATTCATTTTCTATTTGAATTACAACTAAAGTCTTGATTGATAGGCTGATTGAAAAACATCTATAGCTTTCAAATGGTATCACTTTTTTTTAATCTGAAACATGTGTCACATTCTATGCTTCACACACTATAGGATTCAAAATAAATTAATTTCATGAGGTTTTGACCAAGTTAAGGTGGTCAGACATATGAGTTTTTATATTTTTTAAAAGTTGTAATAAAAAAATCATAATTAATTATTTACTTAGAAAAAAGGTTACAAAAAAATATGTGTCACATATGAACATGAGTCCTCTACTTATATATAAAATATTATAAAAAAATATTATCATTTTATTGTGGTTAGTGTGGTTAGATAGACACCTACTTCTTATTTTTTCCCTGAAATTTAAGTACTACTACATTGAAATTTCAAAATTTCACCAAATAGATTTTTTTTTTTGAAATAAACCTAGTAGTTTAGAAACTACATTCAATTTTCTATAGATTCTCTTCTTACATATTTTTGAAATAATATAGATAACTTATTGAAATTTTTATGTCAAGTTTCCTAACTCATATTTTTCTGAATTTTTTGCCACTTAAGGGCCTTTTTTTTCCATTATGATCCTGCACATACCCTATAATTCAAAGCTTCTCAACTCCTCACTCTTCTACAACATAGGGGTAGAAGGGTTAGAAACATTAGCCACACATGAGTTTCTTTTAGCAGGGACTAGCACACACCTAGCAACAATAGCAAGAGGATGGTAGGGAATTTTTTCATCAGTCAAGAGTTTTTCAGCATTAGGGTTTTCCTCCTCTGGCCATTCCAAATTTTCCTCATTAGACTGGTCAAGGTTCTCATTCCTAGCATTTAAAGGATTTCCATTGAGGATTCGTGGGCAGGGCATATTTATACAAAGTGAGCATAAGACCCTAGTGGAGGGGAGGGCTAGCTCCTTTTTCAATATTAAGCTACAAGGAGGAAAATAGGTAAAATGGAAAATTGATACACTCCCCATGCCTAATATGGTTTAATAGTGGGAAGTGATGCTCGTGAACTGACATGTACTGACCCTCAAGAGTAAAATAACATATTTCAAATAGACTCACAAAAGAAAAAGGAGGAGGGAGTTCAAGTCCAGCATACCCATTTTGGAATCGTTTGAGATTTTCATTAGCTTGAAGAAATTTATCAACAAACCTTTGGTAGTCCGCTCCACTTTTTTTAGCAACTTTTAGCCTAGAATTTTGTAGACCCATATCTTCAACAATGAAATGAGTGGTGACCTCAAACTTCATAGCACCTATAGTGACATTTCCTTTCCTCCAGGAGTTAGTGAATTTTTTTGTTAAAATCTCATTGTAACCTTTAAGAGATTGGAAGAACAGGACCATACCCACATTCTCAAAATTCCTCCAGAGGTCCACATTCTATTTGAAGGATTGGAAGTTTGGTGGCTTTGTTCTTTTCCTTGGACCACCCATTTTACTCCTCTATAGATTTTTATGTTGTGTTGGGCTTTTGTTCATACTCACCCCCATAATTTTCTTTCTTTCTCGAATGTAACCAACTATCCAACACCAAACAAAACTCAGAGCCAATATAGAAAGACAATTCGAGAAGTTTCTTATTAAGAAAGCCAACTTCACATTTCCTAGAACCTAGAAATAATCATTAATCTTGCAAGCATTTACATCCTTAATTAAATTCATTCCTTTCCCCACTATAGAAATATGAGGATTACTGACAAAGGGCTTTTCGACACACATAGAAATGACCACCCTTATCAAATCCAATAACTTCATGTGATATTTGAACATCATCTTTAAAGGGAAATTAATAAAAATATATCCTTCCAAGATCCTCCTATACCATCCCATACTCCATATGCCATCATTACACAAAAATCTCAATGGCGCCACTTGGTAGTCATTAGTCTTGCAAACAATTAACCTATCAATTTTGCATGTTATATTCATTTTCAAAATTTTCATTAAGGATAACATCTCTTAAAGTCAATGAAATGTTTCCATTGGTCTAGCATGTCCATCCCCTATAGCTCAACACCGCATTGGCCACACAATCAACATATTTATTCCTTTCCCTATACACATGTTGAACCTAACAGATATTAAAATTTTTTTTATTAACTTTGCATCTGTCAATAATATTTTTTATTTCCCATAGAGAAAGAGTTTCTTCATTTAAGATGTCCACAATTAGCTTAGATTCCCCTTCAATGATGACATTTTTGTACCCCAGTTCCTTTAGAAAATTGAAGCCTCTAAGAGTAGTTGTAGCTTCAACTTTGTTGTTAGATAATACACCCAAATTCACTCCAAACCCCATAATACAATCACCTTTATGATTTTTAACTAGACCTCTAGCCCTAGCTTGTCCTTGGTTTCTTTTTGAGCACCCATCAAAGTTACACTTAACCCAATCTTTCAGTAGTGGACTCTAAACAATACCCATTCCGTTAAGCATCTTTGACCAATTAAGATTGGTTAAGTCCCTCCTTATTCCCCAATTTTATTTTATCCTCATTTCTTTGTAATTCAACCAGGTATTCAAGAAGTTGTATCTTCCTGCCTCAATATTTTCCTTAATTTGGATTTTAATTATCTGGCTTACCTCCTAGCTACTTCTCTCCACATCTCTAAAAATTCTATTATTCTTCTCCTTCCATAAACCTTAGGTAAAAAAAGGAGGAACTTGATTCCATAGGTCCATAATAACATTATGAGAAAAAGGGAAATTTGACCAACCTTCAATAAAAAGCTTCATAGAATTGGGAAACACCCAATCAGAAGACAACAACTATAGAAAGCAAGACCACACTTCCCTCACATAATGACATGAAAAGGAAATATTCAAATTATCGACTCCTCTTCCTGCTTATAGAGAGAACACATGTTTACCAACTGAAAGCCTCTCTTAACCAGGTTCTCTATGGTAAGAATTTTGGCATGGGCAGTAGTCCACCAAAAACAATTAATTTTAGGAACAAGATTCTTTAGCCACATCCTATCCTAGAAGTGATCAAGAACAACCACCTGAGCCCTCACTAGATCTTCATAGGTCTTTTTAACCGAGAAATAGCCATAAGAGCTACTTTTCTAGAGCCACTCATCCTCCCTTTCATTATCGAACCACTTAGCCTCCCCAATCAAATTATGCATATTGAAGAGAATTGGATCCCAATTCACTTGTGTTTGACCTCTCAAATTTTTTTTCCTTAATAAAGTGTCAAACTCCTTCCATTTGGGTTCCTCCCTATCTCAATTTATATAATCACACACGTTTTTGCCACAAATTTTGTTTAAGCTAAGCTTGAGAGGATTCAACTCATCATAGGCTGATAGAGTTGAATTCTCTATCCAAGGATCCTTCCAAAAATCCATGTTATTCCCATTCCCTATTCTCTTCCTTGCCCCCATCTTTAGCACATTTCTCAACCTCACAAGATGGTTTTGTATACACCTAAAAATGGTCATCATATTTGAACAATTAATTAAATACAACATATTTGATTAATGCTTCAACTACATATAAATACTTAGGTCTTACTTTATTTATATTGTTCACTATTATTTTAATTCTCCAAAATTACATTCTTCTAAATAATTAAATAAATAAAATACCCTAAACATGTTTATTTAATTAACTTTCCTTAATCCTAACTAAGAATTAGAGAACATTTCTACAACTTTTTGTGTGCCACCTCATAAAGGTCACATGAAAATAAATAAGACTAATTCTTAATTAGAATTATCCCCAGACACTTCCACCAATGAGAAAAAGCACATGGCTTTATTCCCCCACACTTCCAACAAATTTGGAGCACATGGGTCTTTATTTCACACACTTGGTAATCCCATACATTTGGAATGTTTCCAATTGGTCAAAGGATTCTCTTCACACACATGGCATGTTGTCCTTGGTCAAGGGGACAACATCCTAATTCCTTTCATCTCCACCATCTATTATTTCTCCTTTGAATCTAGACCATTGATATGTGCCACCTCACAAAATGCTTGAGAAACCCTATAAATACACCATCTTGCCTTAGAATTTATCATCCAAAATTTGAGAAGAGTTACTATGCAGGTTTATCTTAGGAGCTTGGAGCTTTCATGGAGTCTTATACTTAGTTTTCATATCATGTGTTACTTTAGATTCTCATCTTAGATTAATTAATTGCTTCATAGTTACATTTTATCATCCCCATTGCATCATAGTTACATTCTAGGTTAGTTTTTTTTATGTTTGCATTTGATCGTATGCATAATCATGGATAGTTAATTTTAGTTTCATATCATCTCACTCATCTCCACTAGTTCATTTATCATCAACATCATCCTTCATTTATCATTGAATCCATTATCCTTTCTATCATTTTGTTTCATTTAGAAGCATACCACTAATCATTCCAACACACATTTGCACATAGAAATAATCTTAGATTGCATATTAAGCATCAAATCTTGTTTTATAGGTAGTCATTTTAACAACCTTTGTGCCCATAGAAATCTGAGGGACAAACAGTTTAATAAATCCCTAGAAATAAAGGACAATGATATGTATTTGAAATATTTGATTGTATCATGAATGGAGTAGTTTTACTTGCTTCAAAATTTGAATGTAAACTGTCTCATTAAGGTTTGTGTTGATGTTAGATCTCTCCACATTCGACACACGCACAAAATGGAACCCACCATGGGGCCTTTGCCTCACTTGTTGCTAACTTTTTTACAAATTTTGTGATCGCAGGTTCAAATTGAAGACTTGGGATCCTTTTGCACCTATTTTGAGGCAATTCTAGGCTGTTTCTGGAGTTTTGGTGCCTCTTGTCTCTATTTTGGCACCTCTTTCTTGAGTTTGGGTGACTTGCAAGTTGTTCTAAGACTGTTTTCACCTATTCCAGGACCATTTTGGGCCACTTTTAGAGTTTTGGTGCCTCTTGCACCTATTTTGGCACCTCTTGCTTGAGTTTTGGAACCTCTTGCAAGTTGTTCCAAGACCATTTTCACATGTTTTGGGACCCTTCTACACTATTTCTAGAGTTTTGGTGCCTTTTGCAAACTATTTCAAGGAGTTTTGGCTGCCTAACTCTGTTTTTGAGCTTTTTGTCTCTATTTTGGCACCTCTTTCCTTTGTTTTGGCACCTCTTGTCTCTGTTTTGGTGCCTCTTGTAGTTTGTCACCAAATCAAAAAATCACATTCTATGTTGTGCATTTGCAAGTTTTCCCAGAATTCGCTATCAAAGAATCAAAACATAAACTACTAACACATTGTAGGGGTTGGACGTTATTCAATTTTTTTCCTTTTGGTTAAGATAGGAACACAACTTAATTAAAAGGTTAACAATTATCATGTTTCCTTTTGGTTAAGTTAGGAACATAGCTTAATTAACAAGTTAATGAACACCATGTCTTTTGTATGTGATGGATGGTAGGCATATGCTCTCCCCTTAACTGGGTGATACAAAAAGCTATACCCATTCTTGTTTATGTGTGAGTGTAAGTGGAGTATATGGCATTAGTTCTCTCTTTATTCATGCGAAATAAAGATTGATCAAACTATGGGTATACTTGCTTTCTTTTTTTTGTCCTAGAGGGCCTACCTTGTGGGAAAAATTAATCACCCAAGGGAATGACCCAACCGATAGCACACTAAAGCCAAGCAACTTCCAACCAGGATATAAATGTGGATACTTGAGGAACGTTCAAGTATCACGTGGGTGGCTCTGACGAGATGGATCGAAAGGGAATCTTGCTACATGGGTCACTCCCTATGAACAAAATGTCCAAATTAAAACCCTTGTAGATTTTCCAAAATCCTTTATCTATTCTTTGGTGCAACAATGGTCGTTTCCAAGGAATCCACATTCTCATATTTTTTAGTAGAGGTTATCAGGTTTCCATGGGAGTTTCATGGGGACTAGAAGCTTGGTTGGCTTCAGAAGAGAGTGCACTATAAGGGGGAGCCCATGCAACCAAGCTTCTAAATTCATCCACTAAAGATAGTGCGATTGGGGTAAAACCCATGTGGAATCTAAAATAATACAATCTTACATAGCCTTAGGAGTGTATATTCTACTTGATGTGTCTTCAAAATGAAACTCAAACAAAAAACCATAAAAAATGTTACATTTTGAAAGTGAAAACCTTGATTCAGAACTACATTCATTGAGGTAGACAAGCCAGTAACTTAGGTCCATCCATCTTCAGAAAATCAATCCTTTCAGCAGTGTTCAACCTTTCCTTAGGAAAAACAGAGTCAGAATATGTGGTTTATATGATGATTTCATCAAAGGTCAAGATTAGAAAACCAAAGATCAAACCTCTTAGTTCAAAACAACATAAATTTTTTTTGTCTATGCTCTATGACTTTAGAGAAAGGTTAACCTTCAATTTTTACAAGAGAGATTGTAAAAAAAATCTAGAATTATACATGATGTACTATTGTCAAAATCCAAGACTCTTCCAACATTTTGAGTACCTTAATTACACCTCTTGAATCAAAACTCTGAGTCCAAGATTGTTCCTTAGATACCTTAGAAGCCTAAACATGTCAAAACAAACCTATACAAGTGGAACTTTTAAAACTAAACCTAGATCTAAACATTTCAAGGTGCCTAAATCATCAATATCCATCACATCTTTGCTTGTACAACCTAGTTTCATCTTCTACATTAGTCATCCTTTAATCACAAAACTATGTCATGTAATCAAACCAAACTTAGTCTAATCAATAGAATTTTTCATTCTGTTTGACTTAGTTGTAATCCTTGGAACTATTTCAAACTTAGATCAAAGATTAGTCTAAATCAGAACACTTGTATGCTCATCCAAACGAGATCACAAAAGAGGAGACTCAAGGACAAGGAACTTGGAACACCCAACTTTGAAATGGAAAACATAGGAAGTTTGAGTAGTGAAGCTTTCGATATTGAAACTCCCAACATTAAACCTCAAAATAGTGAGATCCCTAGCAACATGGTTGATGTAGAAGAAATCCCTATTCCTAGACTCAACAACACTCAAGGGGAAGAAATAAATGATGAGGATATCCGACAAGAAAAACAAGACCCTAACTTACATAAGTTTTTGGAAAATATTTTTGAAAGAGATGGGGAAAAATAACTATTAATGTTAACCAATCAAGGAGTCAAACTTCCCCCTGATTTTGATATAAACGTCTTAAAAACACCTCCCCAAAAGCCTAAAAAGGAAACAGAACAAATGGTTACTTTAACTCATCAAATGAAGAACCTTCAATAACAAGTTTTAGATATGCAAAGGGGAACTTTGAAACGATACTTGATCGAGGACATTTGTCCTTATCCCTTTAATCAATCCATCAACATGATTCCTTTCCCTAAACATAGTGAATTTCCAAAGTATGATAAATACAATGGTACAACTGATCCATTAGATCATGTAAGGGAATTCCAAACTATGGGTCTAGAATTTGCACATGAGGAAACTTATTTGATGAGACTGTTTCCATGAAGTCTAGGAGGGACATGCCTTGAATGGTTTTCAAAGATTACACCCCCCATCAACACATTTGAAGAGTTGGTCAATATATTTCTCACTTGACACTCTTACAATATCCAACATCATATCACCATTAAAGACCTTTGCAACTTGAAATAGAAAAAGGGTGAGTCCTTCCTCATTTTCTTGCAAAAATGGAGGAGATTGTTTGCAAGGTATTCTCACCCCGTGCCTCAAAAGGAAAAGATAGAGATTTTCATTGACAACCTAAATAATGAGATGAGTTATAGATTGGAATTACAATGTCCCCCTACCTAAGAAAAACTGATTGAAAATGGAATTAAAATTGAAGAAGCCTTAGTCAAAAGAGGGGTCATTAAAGTATACAATGAAAACAACTCATCCACTTCCTCTAACAACTAAAATGATGGGGACAAACCTAAATTTTGGCAATGAAACAAGAACATGGGTAACAATGAGGTCATAGGTGAAAATAAAAATACAAAACCAGTATTCAACCCAACAACAGCTGCCACCAAGACTAATAAGACCAACAATCCTCCCAACACTCCAAATTCTAGCCAAAACAATAATCAGACTAATCTGGGGACTAAAGCGACACCATTTCCAAAACCTTCCAATTGACAGAAATTCACACCATTGGGACAATCCTTAGATTCCACCTTAAAGGAATTCACCAAGGCTAAGCTTATCACAGTGCTAGAAGCACGAAACTAGGATTCACAAGTCAAACCCTTTTGGTGGAACAATGCCCATTACTATGATTATCATCAAAACAAGGGTCATATGACGAAATATTGTTGGCAATTAAAAAATGCAATCCAAGATCTCATTGATAACAAAAAGGTACACATTGAAGGACCCCAAACAAATAGTGATTAGGGAGTGTTCAAGAACCCTTTACCCAATTATGAAAAGGGAGAGTCCTCTACATCGAATACCAAAGGAAAGAATATAAACTATGTTTATGATTCTACCATTCATTGTATTGAGATGGTTGAGAATTCCATCCAAGACAGTGAAATCAAAAGCCAAGGGAAGGATGCCACTACTGAAACCCAACACAATGATGACATCATCTCACATCAAATCAATGACCTTGTACCTAGAAATTTGAGCACTAATGTTGACATGAATTACAATTGAATTAACGTCATCAAAATCACAAACGATCAAGACAATATACCAATCAATGTGATTACAAGAGGATAGGCCAAGATAAAATTGAAAGGAGCTACCCCTTCGATGTCCAAAATGACTATTTTTCCTGTAACTCAATATAACATTATTGATCAGTTACAAAAGATACCCACTCAAATATCCATATTGGAACTTCTCAAGATTTCATTGGAACACAAATAAATCCTAGAATAAGCTTTAGTTTCCACCACAGTACCAAACAATTTGGAAGTCTATACATTTCAAGCTATGGTGGGACATTTGACTGCACCTCATTACTTATCATTCTTTGAATATGATGATGCATCCACCACCCATCCACATAACGTTGCTCTCAACATCGAAGTCCTAATCCATAAACATCACATAAAACATGTCCTTATAGATGGAGGAGCAAGCCTAAATATTTGCACTCTCAAGGTTGTTTGTGCATTAGGATATTCTGAAAATGCTATTGATCCTAGAAGAAAAATCACCATAAAAGCATATGATGATGAAGAAAGATCCTCCCAAGGATTGATCATCTTACCCATTCAAGTGGGACCAATCATCAAAGACATAGTGTGTCAGGTGTTAGACAAGGAATTTCCATATAACATACTCTTGGGATGACCATGGATTCATGAAATGCAAGCGGTACCATCAACCTATCATCAGTTCCTAAAATTTACTTTCAATGGACATGAGGTCACCATTGCTACAGATTCTAACAATCCCCAATATTGCAATGCACTCAGAACAAGTCAAGATACCTTTGTACCACATAATAGAGAAGTCATCAACTATAATCCATCAAACAAAGAAAGTCTAGTGGGTTCTTCATCAAGACAGTATGAGGAAAAGGCTTAATCAAAATACAAAGGGGTCATTGAATTTATTTCATACAACAATGGAAGTCAGCTTGATGCCTTATCAAAACAATTGGAAAAATCCCAAATAAAAGACAAGGGCATGGGGGAATACTCATTTGAGCAATCTTCATACTTATCACAACTTTCATCTTCTCCTAAGTCACATGGACAACCATCCACCTCAAGACAAAAATATTTACAACCCATCACACTCTTTGATGGGAAATTTATAAAAGAAAGCACTCAAGCAGAGGAATCAGAAGAAAGGGATGTCCTGAATTGGTTATACAAAGATAAAGAACCTTCACAAGTATCAGTGTCCAATATATGCACAGATAAGTATGAAAAAGGTCAAAAAATCTTGATAAAAATGGGATATGAGGGAAATGGTCCTTTGGGTAAAAGAAAAGAAGGCATTAGTGAACCAATACAACTCATCACAATGAATGCCAAACACAAAACAGGACTAGGATATAGGGAAGACTCAAAAGAGGAAGCTACTCAAAGAGCTATCAAAAGAATCTTACATCTACAGGATAGTGAGGATCATGAAATAGATTTTAATGAATATGAATGGGACTTCCTCTTTGAGGGATCTTGCCATGACAAAGAGATCGATGTAATCCAAAAGTATACACCAATATCTATGAAAGGAAAAAGTTCTAGTTCTAGACCCCTTGAATATGGATCACAGTATGTCATTGAGTCAAGTGAAGACAATCATTCTTCGAGTGAGATAGACACCTTGGAAGAGATTAACATCCTAGACCTCATTGGACAATTTGACAACATGGCTATCTTGATGCTTACACCTTATGACCTTGGCCAATCTAATGATTCCTTGTCCTTAATGCATCTTGAATTAATTGTTTGGGATCAAAATGAACCACTTGACATACCCACCTTTTCAATTGATGATTCCCTCATGAACTTCCTATGTTCTGATAATCCTAACACATGTTCTACCATTGAATCTCATAACGAAGCTCTTGATGAAGGGAGTGTCAAACCTTTCAGCTACAAAATGAAAAATATAAGAAATGAGTTTAATAGTGAAAACCATTTGATGGAAAGTTATTAAATCATGGATATTTCATTTTAGTTTCATATCATCTCACTCATATCCACTTGTTCATTTATCATCAACATCATCCTTCGTTTATCATTACATCCATTATCCTTTCCATCATTTTGTTTCATTTAAAAGCATACCACTAATCATTCCAGCACACATTTGCACATAGAAATCATCTTAGCTTGCATATTAAGCATCAAATCTTGTTTTCTAGGTAGTAATTTTAACAACCTTTGTGCCCATAGAAATCTAAGGGCCAAACGGTTTAATAAATCCCTAGAAATAGAGGACAATGATATGTATTTGAAAGATTTTAATGTATTGCGAATAGAGTAGTTTTACTTGCTTCAAAATTTGAATGTAAACTATCTCATTAAGGTTTGTGTTGATGTTAGATCTCTCCACATTCGATACACGCAAAGGTTCCATAAGGATAAACCAAGAGGAAAATCTGATTGCGAAAGAAAACAACCAAGAGTCATGTTCCTTAAGTACTTAGCTTGAAAATTTTTAACCCAGTCTTTGGAGTCTTCCAGAAGATTCTAGCCAATTTTAGTTGTTAAAGATTTGTTTAGCAAAGAAATTCTTCTCATCCATAAACCCCCACATCTTTTAGGCATACACACTTTATCCCAACTAACTAGAGATAGTCTATTTTTTTCTTTCATTTTTGACCACAAGAATTTTTGCTGAATCTATTCAATATTCTCCCCAATATGAGAAGGAATTTTAATTAGGGATAGGTAATAAACTAGAATATTCTAAAGAGAGGCATTAAGGAGTTAAATTTTTCCCACCAAACTTAGAAGCTTCTCCTTCCATCCTGCTAGTTTGTTTTGAATTCTCTCAATCAATTGGTTCCAGTAATTATTCTCCAATTTCTTAGAAAACAAAGGGAGTCCCAAGTAGGCATTAGGTAAGTCAGCTCCTTGAAATTCTAGAATTATTTTCACTCTATCCTTTATTTGTTGATCAGTGTTGAAGAAGTAAACTTTTCTTTTTTCAAGTTTATGCACCGACCAGAAATAGCACCATAGTCATTGAAGATATGTTTCCATAAACTTGATTCCCCAATAGAAGCTTCCCCAAACATTAGAGTATCATCAAAAAACTTTTGATGGGAATCAATCCTAAGAGAGGAGGAAAATTTCACATGTTTGAGAGCTTGTGAGTCCACCAAATTTTGAATATTCCTTCCTAGAACTTTAGCAACAATGATAAACAAGTAGGGAGAAAGAGGGTCACCCTGCCTAAGCCCATGACCATAGGAAAAGAATCCTTGAGGAACACCATTCACCAGGAAAAAAAACATGGGGGAAGTAACACAAGAAAAAATAATCTTAAGGAATATACCATCAAACCCAAACTTTTTAAGGAAAACAAAAAGGAAAGGCCAAGAGACCCTATCATAGGCCTTGGAAATATCAATTTTGAAGGCCATCCTAGGATTTTTTGAGTGATCCATAGAGTGAATTATTTCATGGGTAGAAATAACAACATCAAGAATGTTTCTAACTTGAACAAAAAAATTTTGATTAGAGGCTATCATGTTTCCAAGTACCAGTTTGAGTCTAAACACCTGAATTTTAGAGAAAAAATTATAGACTATGTTCAAAGGATAATAGGTCTGTAATATTTCATAGCTAAGGCATCAAAATATTTAGGAATAAGAGCTATAAAGGCTGCATTCAAATGGTTCAACAACCTACCCAACTGAAGAAATCCCTGGAAACATTAAACAGGCTAGTTTTACCATATCCCAGTAAGTTTGTAGGAAGAGAAAACAATCTTTTTGACTTCTTCTAAAGAAATAGCATTAGTCACCCTCTTTAAGTTTAAATCTGAAATAACATTAGGGATCACTTCAAGAAAGTGAAAATTTACCTAGAGAGCATTGCCAGGATTCATTTGAAAGGAAGAGAAAAAGTTGATAGCTTCCCTAGCAATATCTTTTTTGTTGGTCACAATAGAGCCATCTTCTTTCACTAGTGATCTTATTTTGTTTCTACTTCTGTGTTTCAAAGTGGATTGGTGGAAAAATTTAGTGTTCCTATCCCCTTTCGTCAGCCATTTGACCCTAGACTTCTATTTCTAAAAAAATTCTTCATTTTTGTTTATCTTATACCATTGGAATCTAAGATCTCTTTCCTTGGCACATATCTCTTCATCCACTATGACAATCTCCATAATATCCTTAACCTCTTTTAAAAATTTTCCTAGGTTATTCTTTATCTCAAAGATGTTACCAAAGGTCAGCTTATTCCACCCTTTCACTTTTTCCTTTATTCTACATAACTTTTTAGCCAAATAGTACATCAGAGTACCTCTTATGGGTTCCTCCCACCAAGATTTAACCAAGGTAGAAAAATCTAGGTGGTGGCACCACATGGATTCAAATATGAAAGGGAAAGGTCCCCTATTATGGTCCAAATTTATTTTCAGCACCAAAGCATTATGATCTAATCCATACCTTGGAAGATTAGAAAGAGAAAGGAATTGGGAAATATCCTAGTTAGCAGAGATCAAGAACCTATCTAGTTTAACTTGGATTAGATGGCTTCCATTCCTCCTGTTAGACCATGTATACTTAGTTCCTTGGAGGGGATATTTATTAGACCTACCGAATTGAAGAACTCAGCTAGCTCCATCATACTATTAGAGAAATCATCTAATCCTCTAGACTTTTCTATAGGTAGGGGAGAAGAATTAAAATCCCCTCCAAACATTCATTGATCATTACTCCTATCAGAAATAGCTTCACTTAGTTGTTCCCATAGAAGAACTATGCCTCTGCTTGAACTAGGGGCATAAATATTTAAGAGATTCCATTTCTCCTGAGAAGCAATGTCTTCCAAAGTAATCTCAAGACTATTCTTACACATAGAGTGCAAAGATCCTTTCAATTTAGAGGGGTTATAGAGAGTTGCAATACCACCTAAAGCACCTTCAACCTCACTAAAAGAATAATTAGCTCCATGCTAGATACTTCCTATAGCTTTCTCAAATATCTCTTTCTTCATCTTCACTTCCTGTAATAGAACATCCACTTTATTATCAAGAATGCAAGATTTTACTAGAAATTGTTTATATGGGCTATTAAGGCCCCTTATATTCTAGGAGATGTACTTAATTTAAAAAACAGGAACACCCCCACCTACTTCTAGACCCATCCCATAGGCTACTTCTTCTTGGGCTTCAATCGTGCAATCTAGTCCAAGGTTCTCTATTTTCTAGTTGCCACATCCCTCACAATATCCTTAATTCTTGATTCTTTTTGGGAGGGTCTTCCCACCTTATTTCCCCCTCCAACATCCAGTTTCTTTTTCTTTTTGGCTTTAGTAGTAGCTTGTGACCATCCCTCTTCATCCTCCTTATCACTAGACCCTTGAGGGAAGCCAAGAAGGGCCAGCAAATTGGTCAGATTTTTTACACCAAAGTGGGAAACAATATTCATTTCATCCAGAGAAAGGGTAGTATCATCTAGAACATACTCTCCCTTTTCCAAGTCTTCTTCAACACCATGAGTCTGCTCCATCACCTTTAGAACTAGTACATTCATTCCCAACACAGGGTCCTCAACTTGGACTTTCTATTGTAGTATTTATTCCCTACCAATTTCCTCCAAATTAGGGATACCTAGAGTGGGAAGGGAAGAAGCAGGGGAAACCACATTGAGGTTCAGGCTTCCCAACTCAATTTATTTGACATGAGAATTAGGAACCTCCTTCAATTCAAGATCTTCATTATCCTTCAAAAGGAGAACTAACACCTTCTTGGGTGAAGTTGTAGAAGGCTACACACCAGAAGCCATAACCTTATTCGAGTTGTCCTCTTCTCTATTTTTACCTTTAGATTTGGACCCCTCACTCAAAACCACATAGGAATCAATAAGATGGAAAAACCTCTTACATTGCTAGCAAAAGAGGTGAGCATTTTCATCTCCAGGGATTGAGTCCAGTTACCAAACTTTTACTTCAACAGAATTGAGGAGGGGAGGACTATATTTACAACCACATTAACACAAATTCAAGCATACACCAACCTTGACCTCTCCTAGATTATCTTATCTATGGCTAGGAGACTCCCAAAGGATTTTGTAATGCCTTTTAAGATTCCCTTTTCCTAGAACTCCAAAGGGAGGCCTGAAAGGAAAACCCAAGTTGGCATAGAGGCCCCCAAATCAGCTGACAGGTCAAAACCTGGTTTCCATTTGCAAAGTGAAAGAAAGTTTTTACAACTCGGGTCAAAATCCCAAGGACCCCCAATTAAAAATTTCAACATATCTTCATAAAACACAAATGAAAATAGAAAAATATCCCTGGGCATTGCATTTATGGTGACACTATCCTTTAGATTCTA